>BSBK01006335.1:25000-202500 GCA_027943335.1 Chamaecyparis obtusa | reverse complement strand
ATAATGTCAACAAGAATAATATAACGAGCTTCTAATTTCTAAATCTGATTCCAAAAATTCCTTATTGTCAATTCATGATAAGTACAATAATCCATAGTGTTATCCTTAAAAACTGTAGGTTCAACAAGAGTGTGAATCATGAATTGAAAATCTTTAACATTGTCCTCAAGAAAGATAAGAGATGTTTCACTTTCCATAGCATCAACATGTCAATTATCTTTCCTAAGAAATATATAAATATTATAGGAGGAAAACTTAGAAATAAAATCAAGAGCCAACTTACGGTATTATGTTTTCATTTTTGGCTTGATATGAACCATTAATTTGTTTCACAATTAACTATGAGTCCCCAATTATCTTGATATTATTTATTTGAAGGGGAAAATCCACTCTTATTCTAGTAATAAGGGCTTCATATTCCACTATATTATTGGTACATGAGAAATTAAGCTTATAGGAAAGAGGAATAGGTTTCTTATAAGGAGGAATCAAGATAACACGGGCACTAGAAGTAGGCTTACACCTAGATCCATCAAAATAAATTTCCCAAACTATTGGATTTTGGAGAAGGGGCGGTTGGGGGGGGGGGGTGGGGGGGGTGAATCAGTAATCCTTGATTCTCTATACCTTAGAAAACTTTCTCTTATCAAACTTAGTGTCAATTCAGTCAGACACACTTGAACATTTACCGATAATAGTAAATTAACTTTATCAATCAATAATAACATTTACAATAATCATTCAACACATATAAAACCAATACTTAACATGGAAACTCAATTTGGGAAAAAAGATTGTGGGAATTGTCAACCACTAAAGAAATAATCTTCTGAAGTATGCTTGGTCAATAGCCAATCTGGTTATATATTACAATGCACATTGTTAAATGTGACCTGGTCAAGGGATTTTCCTCAAATCTGTTAGGATCTTCACCCTGTTAGGAGTAGCCTAGTTAAATGTCTTGAAACACTCTTTAGAATTTTACCTTTTGTAAGGATTTTACAATAACCGTTACGTCCACTCGGTTAAGAGATTTCTCTGTTAAAAATGTTAATAGGTAACAGTAAATAAATTGACTTGTAAATCTATAACTATCCTTTGCATAATCAGATCCTTTGTGCACTCTTCTTCTTCACTTCAATCCTTCACTTTCCACTGGCTTCGACACTTCATCAATGTTTAGCTTTTTGACTTAGGATTCAACCTTTCCCTTATTCACTGCATCAGTCAATGACTCAAAAACCCTTCAATTTGCTAGTCATTTGTCCATAAAATTTCATCATTTATATAGGCTTTGTTTTTCCTCTTAATCTCCTTTATCAATTTTTTTTTATTAATTTCAATTGCTCAATCATTCTCATGAACTATTTCAATGAATCTAGAGCTCGGTAAAACATTTTATCATCACCTTGGAACTTGAACTTTCTTGAAACTTGTGCCTTCTCATTTTTCCATTTAGATCCATAGCATAGATCATCACCTTGAATTTTCCTAATCATAGATCTCTTCAAATAACTCTGCCTCATCATTAGAAACTTCCAGCTCATCATAGCCCAACATTAAATGTCATTTTGGTCCTTTTATTTAATTTATGTTCCTTACTTGGTAGATAACTCTTTTCTTCAACTAAATTTTAGTTAACTTTTCTTGGTGACTGAAACCTTTTGCTCGATGTCTTAAGTTCCTTTTCCTTTATTGAAATTTACTTTCCTTCTATTGAATGACTTTTTCTACTAGGTAGACAAAACTATTTTTCTTATCGACTTAACTAATCTTCTTTATGAATTTGATATAATCATATGTTTGATAGAAAACAATTATATTGACATAATCTTAACATTGTCTGATCTGTATTAGTTCCCAATTAGGTTCTTCATATTCACAATATTTCACTTCTTCTTAACTCATTCAACTTCTATCATAATCTGAATGATATGAAAACAAAATATAATTAGTGTAGACTATGATTTTGAACCTGTTACCTATCTTAAAAGGCTGAAACATTCAAACATTAGACTAATCTAACATGTTCATGAAATAAAAAATAGCATAAGACATGAAAACAAAACCAAAACCACCTCAAGATTGTTGCTAAAAACAAGTGCTATAGAGAAAAAGTTTGATTTGCTTCAATTAGAGGGATGTGGGTGTGCTCTCAAATCCATGGAGAGGGATTTATGGTGATGCATAAATGATGAGAAAAGCTTGAAATATGAACTAAGATTAATCCATTAAGCTATTCTAAGATGTGTTAGAAAACATGAAAAATATGAAGAAATCTAACAATTAAGATGTATGCTAAGATGATCTAGCTAAAAATGCTCATGATAACAATGCATAAATGATAAAAACTAAGCTAATTATTTGCTCTTGGAAGGAAGAGTATTTATAGGATTTCCTAAGGGCTTGGGTTAGGAGGATAGGTTAGAGTTTGGGGTAAGGTTAGGGGTTGAGTCAAGGGGATAAGGATGAAGACTTTCTAGAAGAGTCTAGGCTTTGGATGAGGATAAAGACTTTCTAGAAAAGTTTAAGCTTTCTAAGGATAAACATGGAATTTAGGAGATAAATAAATATTTATTTATCTCAAAAGCTTTAATGAGTTTGAGGCTCATTAGGGGAAGGGTTATCTCCTTGTGACAAGTGTCATAAGGGGATTGGGTTGAAAGATGGGAGGAATGTGCACAATTTGGGAAATGTGCCTAAGGTCAAAGGGTGTAAGAAAGGGGTGAGGGGCTTCTTAAATGCACCATAAATGCATGTAAGAGGGATAAGGAGGTCTTAAATGCCTTCGATGCATGTAAGAGAAGCCTTTAGCAGTTTGTTGACTTTGGGTCAAGCTTAGGAGTTGGCTAACCTTGTTTAGGGAATGTGACAAGGTTAGGGGGAGGATTAGGATTAGGATTAGGGGATTTTAGGATTAGGATGGGTGAAGAGGTTGGGTTGAGAAGTTTCTAGAAGAGTCTAGAGTTTCCTTAGGTTTTATGGAATAAAAGTTTATTCATTCCAAAGGCTTTTGGTTTTGGGAATATTTATTAAAATATATTTAATAAATATGAAAATTAAATATTTAATCTTAATTAAATATTTTGAGTTGAGATTAGGGTTAGAAAGGATGGGATTAGCCTTTAATCAAAATTAAAGAAGGATTAGAAGATTTTGGAAGAGGTTAGTGGTCTTAAGGAAATTGGCCAAGTTTTGGTCAAAAAATAAATAAATTATTTATTTTGGGATTTTTGGTCAATTTATTAATTAAAATAATTAATAAATAAGGAGATAATGTTTAAATAAGATTTAAACATTTTTGGGAGGGATTTCTTAATTAAATGTTTTTAATTAAGATAAAGGGATTTAATGACATAAAAATAAATAAATTAATTAAATAAATAATTAATTAATAAATGATGATGTCATCAGGGATTTTTCAAAAAATAAAGATAATTTATTTTCTAAAAGATTTTTAGGTGTCTACATTTTGCCCCTCTTTGATGTGATGCCACAAGTGGCATGGCTTCAAAGACAAGAAAATAAGATGCCCAAGGCTAGAATTTAAAGGAATAAGGGATTGTGCCCCCTCGAGAAAATAACACAAGGAATAAATGTTGTGGAATTTTCTCGAAAGGAAACAAAGAAGGAACGACTGAGGAAGCAGGGGAGATAAATTACCAAGCTTCCAAGAGCAAAGATGAGTGAATGCAAGATGAGATGGAATGCAAAATGCAGGATGCAACTATATGAGGATGCAAGATTAATCTATATGATGCAAGATGCAGGGGATTTTGGGAAGCTCCATGCTTTAGATCTTTTAGAGAGCACAACCTAGTTTAATATAGCAATGCTAGAGACCTGCCAAGGATACTGGGATCACGAGGCCTTGTCACCAGTGTTGCATAGGACCGATGCTAAAAAGACATGCAGGGTTGCCCCAGCATCACGCATGAACCCAAGAGGAAGCATGGTGGAAATGATGCTGAAGAAACCACAAACAAACAACTGACTCATAGAAAGAAGTAAAAGATCAAAAGACCTTGCCCCAGATTATCCTCATTCACAGCACACCATGATATAAAGGATTGTGGTGACTTTGAGTAGAGAACAATGAGAAGCTGTAAAAGATTAACAAGACCCAAAGGACAAAATCCAAGGCCAAAATGATACTTCAAAAGACAACCTTTGCCAAGGAGAGAGATTTGATTTGATTGATGGCGGGAAGATTGGTCTGAACGTGTGGAAGGATACATCGACACAGACCTGGTGTGCTTGGTGGAAGATTAAGTCAAATAGGGAGGATACAATTGAGGGGACCCATGATTAGGCTTAGGTCAGACAAAATAGAAGCATACATCTGTGCGGACCCGATGCTGATGGGGAGAATGCTGTGTTGCTGATTGGTAAATGATGAAGTTCAAAGATGGTCATGATGATCAAGGATAGTCGACAATTGATGTTGCTGAAGTGCGAGGTTGGATAGGACAAGATTTCTGATCAAATGTTGTTACAGGACTAACAAGGATATGTACAACAAGACAATGACAAGGGATGCCAGACACAAAGGATGGGTCCTAAAGACACATATGTACAAAAGAGTTTAGGTGGAGACACGACTGACACTATGGTACAAGACTTAGGATTAGGATGTACAAAGAACTTGGGGATGAAGTTGAAGCTCCAAAGATATGTAGGATGATGCCCCAGTTGGGCTGGAAAGACAAGACAGACTGACAGAAGATGTGTCTTGAAATGACATAGATTTGGGAAGGACATATCCCAACAATGATGATTGGATTGAGATCAAGTCTTGCTACAAGACTAAGGATTTGGATTGGATGGATTGGCTTGATCTTGGATGTTGGATAGCTAGAGGATGTGGAGAGGATTGGAAGATTGCTAGAAGACTTCTATGAATGGTTGGATATGGATGAATGGCATTGGATTGCATGAAAGGTAGCCTATAGCTAGATACCAATGACAAGGGAAGATACTGGGTGATGGAAAGATGGAAGAAATGCTTAGGATGAGGCTGATGGAACTGCTAGGAGATTTGGATGGAGGAAGATTTGGATTTGGATGGAAGAACGCTTGAGGATTGGATAGAGGAAGATTTGGGGAGATTGGATGGCGGATTTGCTTGAGGTTTGGAAGATGGAATGTTGGAGGAACCGCTGAGGGATATGGATGGAGGAATGCTTGGGGAGATTGGATGGTGGATTTGCTTAGGAGACTTGGATGGAGGAAGATTTGGATTTGGATGGAGGAACTGCTTAGGAGACGTGGATGATAAATTTTCTTGAGGATTGGATAGAGGAATGCTTGGGATTTGGATGGAGGAATTGCTGAAAGATATGGGACATGGGATATTTTGGATGAAACATAGTCTCCAAGGAATATGTTACCAAGGAATAAGATGCCCCCTGCTTAGGATAGTTCATGTATTTTCAGAGGCATGGGGTATGCTTGGATGGAAGATATGCTAACAAGAGGATAAGGAAGGTATATGGAAGCTAGGATGAATGGATTGGATAGAGGATATGTAGCCGAAAGGTGTGATGGATGCCAAGAAGGTGCCCAAAAGCATGTATACCTGATAGTCTTTGTTTTTTTTATCAAGATCCAAAGGAGGATGAAGGAGGTGAGAGACAAATGGGATGGAGGAAATGTTGGATAAGACGGTGATAGAAGGGAATGGCCCCCAACTACAGAAAGGAATTGGGGAGGAGCCTACACATGATGCCTATTTGCCAGGTTTTCACCAAGGTACTTGTCCAAGGTGCTTGAATTGCCAAGTTTTCACCATTGAATGAATGTTTTCCTCTTTTTCTTTTTTTTTGATACTTTTCTCTTGATTTTTCCAATTTTTATGGATTTTCTAATTTTTTGCTGACTAGATGCTAACCTTTGGATATTTTGATGTGCTGCTATCTTTCTTCACTGATCTTCTGATTTGTTGCTGACATCTTCTAATTTTTTTGCTGCCTTTCTGATTTCTCAGGATGTTGGTACAACTTTATTGGGATGGAGGGATTATGCAAAGGCATGGATGAGATGGGGGAGATGGGAAATATGGTGGTATAAAGTGTTTGGATGAAAAGATGGAAAGTGATCATGATAGGGGATGTTGTCAGGATCAACATTGGCACATGTTGTAGGGGAGATGGATGAAGTGGATAGGACAAGGAAGATAGAGGTGGATGTGATGGAAGATTTATGCTAGGAGATTTCGAATCTTTGGGACCCAAAATAGATTTAGGAGATGGAGGAGAAGAGTGAGTAGCAGGGGGATTAGCAACTTTGGATGCCATTGTGGATGTTTCTTGTAGATGCATTACATCTTTTTGCTTTGGGATCCACATCATCTTTGTTTTAGCTTTGGTGGGCCTTTGTGGCCATTGGTATTCATCAGATTCTGCTTTTGCTTTGCTGGGCCTTTGCGGCCATTGGGATGCTTTGGATTGCTTGATTGGATTTTTCTTTGGTTGACCATGTCGTTTAGACTGGACATGACAATCCTTAGATCTGTGTGGATATTTTCTTTTATTCATATTGGATATGGCATCCAAATTGTGGGGAGCATTGGAGTGAATACGAGGAGATGTACGGGATGGAGGAAATATGGATGGAGAGATGGAAGGAGATTGGTAGATAGGATATGTGGGAAGGTGCCTTTGTTGGTCCTGACTAGGGATGCTTGGATTTTGGATGAAAGATTAAGTAGGATAAGATGGGGGATGATATTTTGGGATGTAGGGTCCCAAAATCGATTAGGTATGTAGAGGATATGTGCTGGAAGATTTCGGGACATAGGGACCCAAAATGGATTTGGAGGATGAAGGAGGAATGTGATAGGTTGTCTTTGGTTGTAACGATGGAGGAGGAGGAATGGCGTTGTATGCTTTGGGAGATGTGATGGTGGGTTTGGAAGGATGCTTGAATTTAGCTTTAGTTGTACCAACCTTTCTGGAGGAAGTGTCTTCTTCTGATGTGTGACCAATGCCACATAACTTTGGATGTTTCTTGTCTTGGATAGGCTCCAGATTTCCTTGTTCATGGATGTCTAGGCCTTTGCCTTGATAATTCCATTTTTTGAGCATTTTATCCAAACAAGGATATTTTTGACTTAGGGAATATGATAAACATCCAATTTCTAGTTCCCTGATGGAAGACATGGAACTTATTGCTTCTGCTTCAAGTGGGTTACCTCTGACAAATGTAAGTGATCCAAGAGGATAGAATGATGGCAGTGGGACAGTTTGGTTTGGAAGATCCTCAAGAGGAGAGGATAGGATGGTGGGATTTTGACTGGGATTGGGGGATAGTAATGAATCTTCAGATGGAGAAACTAGGATGATAGGATCTTGGATTGGAGGAATTAGGATTGTAGGATTTTGGATTGGGGGTGATGGAAGCAATAGAACATGTGATGGGGGAAGTGAAGGGATTGGATCTTGATTTTCTTCTGCGAGTATTTCAACATGCTTTTGGGAAAGATCTTGACATGGTAGGATTTGTGTGGATAGAATGCTGGGGGATGCATGGATGGACTCTTTAGATGGGGTGGATGGAAGGATGGAAGATTCTGTAGTTGTGATGTCTGGAAGAAGGAAGAACTTTTTAGATGGTATGGATGAAAGGATGGAAGGTTCTGTAACTGTGATGGCAGGAAGAAGGGTGAACTCATGAGGCTCATCAGATATGTTTTGGATAATGCTAGGAAGGGGTGATGTTGGTGGGGATTGGATGGAGACACCAGATGGAAGGGACTCAATGATACTAGGAGATGGAAGAGGATCAATGTATGGAAGATAGATGATAGATGGGAGTGATGGATGGGCCTCATCAATGATGGCTTCACATGAAGTTTTGAGATGGTTTGGATCTTCAACTTTAGGAGTGGGATTTGTTGTTGGCTTCCTTGTGAAACTCCTTGGAAACTTTCATGGTGAAGAAGGATCGGAATGTGGAGGAGATGGAGAGCTAGGATAGTTCTCATATGAAGATGGGGTGGAAGATTGTGAACTTTCTTGAGGGGATGACGGTGTAGACGAGGAGTTGGAGGATGGTGGGTTGGGAGAAAGGATTGGAAGAATTGGTTTTTGGTTTTGAGAATGATTTGGAGGATAAGTAGATGGAGGGTTTGGATAAAGGATGGGAAGACTAGGATTTTGGATTTGGGGGTGATGTGGAGGATGAGTGGATGGAGGTTTTAGGTAAGGGAAGAAGCGTGAAGTGTTTCGAGGGAATGGTGGTGATTGGGATATGACTATAGCTAGAGATGGAGGTATGATGGATGCATATGGAGGATGTGTAGGTTAAAGATAGGGATAAGGTGTGGATGGATAAGATAATGGATTTGCCTTGCCAAGGACATGAAAGGGAGTGCTAGTGGATAAGCGTGAAGGCATGATAGGATATTTTGGAGGAATGATTGGATGCTGGGGGATGTTTGGAGAAAACTTGCTAAGATTTTCAAAATATGCATCATGATCTACAAGGCTTTCATCATCTTTGGGATAGGATGGATTGAGGGGAGAGACATAATAACCAAACTCATCATAATAGTTTTGAGACATGCTGACTTGTGGATGAGTCAGATAGGAATGAAGGATGAAGATGGATTGGAAGACTAAGACTCAGATTGGGATGACTGACAAGATAATACTAGGATTGGATTTGGCTTAAGATTGGAAGAAGACTGACTCTAGAGGAAGACAGACAAGGGGATGGGGGATGACCAAGATGACTTTGCTAACCTAGGATAGGAGGAAAGGATGACAAGACTGGATTGAATATGACTGGAAGACCATGATTTGAGATTCTGAAAGCATTGGACATTTTTTGGATTTTGGTAGGATTTGGACTGACATGGCTTTCCTGAGTATCTTTGAACCAAGTTGTAGATCAGTTTGATGTTTTTCCAATGGCAAAGGATAGATTTCAACAAAGATTTTTGAAAAAGCAATCTCCGCAAGGGACAAAGCAACCTTGCGGGATACAAGCAGGATGACTGACTCTGATAAAGCTTTTGAAAGTGTATGTTCCAACAAGTGTTTTCACGGAGTATTGACTGTCAAGCACTTCAAACAGATCTACCTAAGGAAGGTGAGTATCAAAATTGCTTGCCCACAGCTTGGTACCCCCTAAAAGGGAATACAAATGGTGAGTAATCTTGAGGTGATCTGGTAAACCCCTTGGATTGGTCCTTGCACAAGGATTTTGATACTTTCAGATGTAGATAGGGTAGCCTCTATTTTATCAAGTTTTTAATAGTTCCGTGGAGTCTCCATACCCAGTTATGCTGACCGCCTGTGACTCACTTAAGAGCCTAGCCAACAACACTGGGGGAGGAATATTTACCTTTCCCCAGACATTTGCATTTGGCACAAAATGCCCGTGGATTAGGAGATATAAGTGAGTACTTTTTGCCTTCACTTTATTTATATACCGGCTGGGGGGGATACCAGTTTGAGGTCATTCTCCGAGGAGGAAGCACTTTTCTCCCTGGATAGGCCTCGCTAAAAGTAGAACAAGTGAACTTGTCCGAGTTCAAATGTTCTACGTTGCTTACTTTAACAAGGATTATACAAAAAATGTAAAGCTCCTAGATGCACATCAAGCAAGTTGTTCTTTTTTTTTCCAAATTGATTAAGTGATTGATTAGGTGATGTTTGAAAAAAAACCTTTGAAATTGAAGACACAAGTGCTTAAGGTTTGATTTGTTCTTTCTCCAAAAGATAAAAGATTTGAGTGATTGCAAGTTCTTTCCTTTGAGCATTCAAGATTGAGTGAGCGTGTTGATTTAGAACTTTGAAAGTGCTTTGTTTTAACCTTAGATCATTCAAGATTGAGTTTGTTTGAACTGAAATACAACAAGGAAGGAATAGGGATGCTTTTCTTTCCAATTTAGATCATTCAAGATTGTGTTTGATTTTCAAAATGAAAATGACACTTTAGGACCTAAGTTCATTCCTTTAGTTTCATTCAAGATTTTGTTTTGACCTTTTTTTTTTTTTTTTAGACCCCAAGGCAAAGTTCCTAGATTTAGTTTGATGCATGAATTGGAAAAACATTCAAGACTTTGCCACAAAAAGATGTTAGAATTTCTAGGACTGATTTTCGGAACCCATTTTAGATTTTAAGATGCAAATTTGAGATTCTTTTTAAGTACCCAAAGCTTTCAAGTGTTCCTAATTTTTGCATGAATGCATCTAAAACCTTGATGTTGCAAGGATGCAAATGCTTTGATTAATTTTTCTTGTTTATTAGAATAAATTTTGAAAATTTTAGTCCTTAATGCATTCAACAATGATTTGGGGATTCATTTTAAGCACTAAACAAGGTGTGTATGATTTTGCTTAAACATTTTTTTTGTTTTGTTTTTTTTTTTAGAAAAATTTGCCATGATCCTGCAAGAAGAAGACGAAGAAGTAGATAGAATAGAAGAAGAATATAGACAAGAAGAGGAAGAAGAATTTGAAGTGCTTCGTCCACCTATAAGCTTGAAAAATTAGAATGTTCACAAAGAACTCGTGAAGTGTGTCCCACCGGGCGTGCCAGTATGTAGACTATGATTTTGAACCTGTTACCTATCTTAAAATGCTAAAACATTCAAACATTAGACTAATCTAACATGTTCATGAACTAAAAAATAGCATAAGACATGAAAACAAAACCAAAGCCACCTCAAGATTGTTGCTAAAAACAAGTGCTATAGAGCAAATGTTGATTTGCTTCAATTAGAGGGATGTGGGTGTGCTCTCAAATGCATGGAGAGGGATTTATGGTGATGCATAAATGATGAGAAAAGCTTGAAATATGAACTAAGATTAATCCATTAAGCTATTCTAAGATGTGTTAGAAAACATGAAAAATATGAAGAAATCTAACAATTAAGATGTATGCTAAGATGATCTAGCTAAAAATGCTCATGATAACAATGCATAAATGATAAAAACTAAGCTAATTATTTGCTCTTGGAAGGAAGAGTATCTATAGGATTTCCTAAGGGCTTGGGTTAGGAGGATAGGTTAGAGTTTGGGGTAAGGTTAGAGGTTGAGTCAAGGGGATAAGGATGAAGACTTTCTAGAAGAGTCTAGGCTTTGGATGAGGATAAAGACTTTCTAGAAAAGTCTAGGCTTTCTAAGGATAAACATGGAATTTAGGAGATAAATAAAGATTTATTTATCTCAAAAGCTTTAATGAGTTTGAAGCTCATTAGGGGAAGGGTTATCTCCTTGTGACAAGTGTCATAAGGGGATTGGGTTGAAAGATGGGAGGAATGTGTACAATTTGAGAAATGTGCCTAAGGTCAAAGGGTGTAAGAAAGGGGTGAGGGGCTTCTTAAATGCACCATAAATGCATGTAAGAGGGATAAGGAGGCCTTAAATGCCTTCAATGCATGTAAGAGAAGCCTCTAGAAGTTTGTTGACTTTGGGTCAAGCTTAGGAGTTGGCTAACCTTGTTTAGGGAATGTGACAAGGTTAGGGGGAGGATTAGGATTAGGATTAGGGGATTTGAGGATTAGGATGGGTGAAGAGGTTGGGTTGAGAAGTTTCTAGAAGAGTCTAGAGTTTTCTTAGGTTTTATAGAATAAAAGTTTATTCATTCCAAAGGCTTTTGGTTTTGGGAATATTTATTAAAATATATTTAATAAATATGAAAATTAAATATTTAATCTTAATTAAATATTTTGAGTTGAGATTAGGGTTAGAAAGGATGGGATTAGCCTTTAATCAAAATTAAAGAAGGATTAGAAGATTTTGGAAGAGGTTAGTGGTCTTAAGGAAATTGGCCAAGTTTTGGTCAAAAAATAAATTATTTATTTATTTTGGGATTTTTGGTCAATTTATTAATTAAAATAATTAATAAATAAGGAGATAATGTTTAAATAAGATTTAAACAGTTTTGGGAGGGATTTCTTAATTAAATGTTTTTAATTAAGATAAAGGAATTTAATGACAAAAATAAATTAATTAATTAAATAATTAATTAATTAATAAATGATGATGTCATCAGGGATTTTTTAGAAAATAAAAATAATTTATTTTCTAAAGGATTTTTAGGTGTCTACAATTAGATATCAATTGCTTGACATCAATGACAAGATAATAACAGATCTAATCTTTCTACTATCTTGTATACTTTTGATCTTAGTTGGTCTTCATCATCATCACTATCAGTTATAGTAATAATATTGCTCTTTGGGATTGATGACAACACACTAACAATCTCCATTGTTCAATTGATGATGGAAACACTTATTTTCAAGTCCTTTACTCCCTATGAGCTTTAACATCTTCTGCACATCTTCTCCCTCTATCACTGCAGTCATCTTCTCCTAGAATGTTTTCCCTCTTTGTAATATTTAGTAACTTCTCCCTAAATGATCAATTTCTATATTCTCCCTCTTTGACAATAATGCCAAAGACACATACTCCTAAAAAAATTTCTCAGGCAGTAAATCATACCTCAAGTGTACTAATTTCTCATTGTAGACATAAACATCTTTCACAACTTTAGGTATCACCTAAAGAGTGAACACTAGCATTAACTCATAAAATAGATATTCTATTGTTCAAAATTGAATTGATGTAGCATGCATCTTTCCTTAGTGAATATTGGATAGGGGAATAACCCCTAGCTTACCTCAGAGATTCTCAAAAGAATCCTTCAGTAGTGGTTTGGTAAATATATTAGCTATCTTCTCTTTTGAATTCATATGCTCCAATATTACATGCTTGTCTTTAACTTTCTCTCTCAAGTAATGAGACTTGATAGAAATGTGATTTGTCTTTGAATGCATCACCAAATTCTTTGATATGTTAATAAAACTAATATTATAAGATTAAATTGTAACTGGAACAATAATCTCTTCTTGCATACCTTCAAGTAATTGTTTGATCTACATAATCTTTGAACAATTCATAGCTACACAAACATACTCAGCATCAAAAGTAGACTGTGAAATATAACTTTGTTTCTTGCTTAACCATGTCACTAATATTTATCCTAAAGAGAAATCTCCACTAATTGTTCTTTTTCTATCATCAATATTTCCATCCAAATCAGCATCAATATACACCTTAAGATAAAAATGTCCTCTTTTTGTGTATAGAAGCCCAAAATCTTTAGTCCCTTTCAAATATCTATATATTCTTTTGACTCCAGACATGTGTGTCTCCTTTGGGTTGGTAGAAAATCTTGAAAAAATACCAACAACATGAGCAATATCAGGTTGATTGTGAATAACATATTGTAACTTACCAATCATTGATCAGTAGAGTGTTTTATTTACTTCCTCTATCACATCTTCTTTTGACAATTTACAACCAGTAGCCATCGGTGTACCAACTAGTTTTGATTCATCTATACTAAATGCCTTTAGGATATCCTTGATATAATTTGACTATGTGATGTAGATCTCATCTTTCACTTGTTGAATTTGTAGTTTGTAGACACTCAAAACTGGGCATGTGTCCTAGAATCATTCAAATTTGCAAAATCTTAGCTAAATCCTCTAATTGTCATCAAAATGGATCAAATCAATTTTAAATGGACATTTATTAATCAAAATTGGACAAAATCATTTAAATCAAATGATGACATTAAATAATTAAATACAAGCTTAAAGGGGTTAATCACACTATATAATTGATTTTAATCAATTAATTATATAGTTTTAAATTAAAAACCAAATTAAACCTATTCCCTTAAATGGCTAATTTAATTAATTGATGGAATTTAATTAATCCTAATATCTTTCAACAAAATTTGAGCAACCAATAGGAATTGAGAACAAAAGCACATGGATTTGATGAAGGGTGCTCCCCTTAATACCACAAACACATAACAGAAACAGAGAAATAACAACAATATGCAAGAATAGAAAATTGGCTTCTTATTATCTCCACAAATGTGGAATTACAAACTTTCAGAATTACAATATGCAAAGCCACATGGGCATTCCCTTACAATATTCTGTAGGACAAAGCCTCTAATCAATACCCAAATCTACTACCTAGAACTATCCCGAACTACCTAAGACAACACTACAGCCTTCCTTATATAGGCAATTTTCCACCGCCTAGGAAGGTTCCAGAATTTTTAGCCAACAAGGCCGACCAAACTTACAATTATTTTATTTTTCAATTTATTACATCAAATTCGGCTCAAAATAAATTTTGAAGCCCAAATATAAATTTTGAAGGAAAATCATTTTTCGCCATTTCAGGTGACCCAACTTTCTAAGACCATAAGTCATCACCCATTGACCTGATTGACTATTATAACCCCATTTCAGAAAGGGCACGAGGAGCTCTACAATGCTTGAATAAGTAAGCTTCATTCAACCAAAAATTTGACCTCATCTGGGGCCTCTAAATCCTTCAAAATTGAGTTCAAAGTTTCTGTACCCTATTTCCAAAATTGAAAAGTTTCAATATCTTCAAAACCAGACTTGATCTAGTAATGAAACTTTATAGGCAGGCTGATATGACTAAGATGAACCTCCAACTGTGAAATCAAAATATTCCGAGATCGTATGACCAAATTACTAAAAATAGCAAGTTTCCATAAATAGCAGCTCTACACAAGATAGCCCTTATTGAAAAGAAACCAGAAATATTTTTGGGTGATGCAAGATTGCCCTTACACCTAGGATGCTCCTACATAAGGATCACTCCAAAATAGTTGAATCTCAATCACACATTTCAACTTTGAATCTCAACCACTCAAATTTGTCTACTTGTCCAAACCTTTGAGACAATCATATAAATTGTCCCCCCATTTAAAAACATTTCAAAGTTTTTGACTCAATCAAGGCTAAATCATGATTAAATAACTCTATCCCCTACCCTTGGGATTTTACTATAAGTAGAAGTCATTTTGAGAGCATAATAAGATCTTAGAAATTCAAGTGCATAACATCATTACTATAGGCAATTTGAGAGAAATTGAGAGCATTATCATGAGCATGAGTTAATCTTTGTATCATTTTGAGAATTGAGAGCTAGATTAAGCATTTTATCATACTTTCTCATTCTAGGATTGTCACTAGTAGAGAATAAGGCTGAGAGCTCTACTTACCAAGCTTAGATAGAGAACCATGAGATGATATGGATGTTAATTTCAATTCTTTAGTTTAAATTTCCATTGTATTTGCATAGAATTGTAGTTAATTAGCCTAATTTCATGAAGTTGTAAACATTCACACACAAATGGCACCCACCGTGTGGCCTTGAGCCTCATTTCTATCATTTTTATCAAGTTTTGTGTGTTTTTGGCTTCACTTTTACGTTAATTTTGTAGAAAATAGGAGACGCGCTTCCTATGAAGGATTTAATGATGCTCATAAGAATTTTGATGATGCTTGGAAGGAGTTAACTGACACCCAAGAGATTCTTTCTATTCTATCTTTTTCTTCTTGTAATTCCTGTGCAATAAAGTATTACACCTAAGAGCGTAAAGCATCACCTAAGATCTAAGAAATGATGCCTATTAGCTATCCTTTCCTGCCTATGATACTTTATCTTACACAATTTATAGTCATTTGTCACTCTTACTAGTTTTTAACTGACACTTACTAGTTGTACTTTGCCACTTTAGATATTTTATCTTACACAATTTACATTATGTTTAACACTTAGTAATCTTTAAAAGTTGCTTGAATCACAAGAAAGTGATGCCTCTGAGCTGTAAAGTAACGCCTGCTAGTTTTTAACTGATGCTTATTAGCTGATAAATGATGCCTAGCATTTTTTGTTTAAATTAGTTGTTAGATTATTGAATTATGTTTTCTTACTCTTTGTTTATGTTTTTCCTGCAGATGAGCAGACACAAAAAGGTCAGGAAACCAGAGAGCAGAGGTACTCAAGAGAGAAAAGAGGTAAGAATTCAAAATAAACATCAAAAGGAAATTCATAATGCTTCAATTCTAGATAGTTTGGGATTAGAAGAAAAGATTTATGTTCAAAACATTAAGGTGTTGGATGCTTACAAAAAGAAATTTCCTACTTTGAATTAAGTTTTCTTGCATTAGGTTGTTAAAATTTTCTTTGCAAAATCTTGTCAAGAACACTTAATTGCATTTCAATTTGTTCCTTTTGGTTTCCTTCACTTTTTATGGTGGTGTTGACTAATTTGTTGGAGGAGTCAAAATGGGAATGATAGCCACTAGGTGAGTAAGAAAATAAACATCAAAAACCTCAAAAAAAGTGCCTAGCCTTTGCTAGCTACAAAAGAGGTATTTTTCACATCAAGCTTGCATTGCTTAAATTGTGGCTTTTCTTTGGATCTAGCTTAATAGGAAAACCTTACTATTTGTCCAAATTGAACAAACATTAGGCATATGCTCTCCATTTTACGAAGTGGATCAAAAAGCCAAAAGTGTGAGTTCAACTTGTTAGAAAGAAAGGGATGAGGAATTAATGAAACATTTCATTTATAAGAATATCCTTGTCAAGAGGTTGAAAATGAACAAAATTTTCTTGAAGTGTTTGGGACAAGGAACAATAATAGGGATATGCTCTTCACTTTCTAAGTGAACCAAATTCCCAAACTTGTTGAACTAAGTTTGATTTCTTGTTTTTCTATACATGCTAGATAAATTAGATCGTTAGAGGGCCTACCTCCAGAGAATTTCCTTACAAGGATGGTGAGAGGGAATGACCCAAAGTGTGAGAAAATCACTTTAGCCATGATACTATCTGACCCACTATAAACAAAAACATTCTTCCTTAATAGGAGAGTGACTAGGTTGTGTTCAAGTATTATTCACTTCCTCTAGTAGTCCTTTTGTATTGCGCCAAATCGTGCTTTTATGCATGTGGAAAGCTTGCAAGTGGGTAAAAGAACTTGACATGATCTAGAACCGAGGTGTTCATTAAAATCCTATTAATTAGTAATTTGCCTTTTTAGAGTGAAACGTGTTTAAAAGCCAAATCTGACTCTAGGTAGATTGCTTGGAAGACATTCTTGTTTATACTTGTGAAAAATGATCAAGAACATACACTTTTAGTGTGGTTTTAGGGATATGGTACAAATTTGATGTGTGTGTTGTTTTTGTACTTCATTTTCAAGAAAGAATATTCTACAGACCTAATCTTACAACTTTTAAAAATTGAAATTTACAACCTGGTTTGCAAAGTGCCACCTGCACATATAGGAAAACTGCTTATTCACAGTGAAGTCACACCTATGAATATTCAAGAAATGTCTATCAATAAGGAAGTCACACCTATGACATTTCAAGAAATGCCTAGAAAAGTTAAGAAATGCCTATCAACAAAGAAAAGCCACCTGCTGACCTGCAGAGTGCCGCTTAGGCAAATTCTAGTAACCACATACTAAGTGTTAAGTCATGCCTACACATAGGCAAGTGATGCCCAAAAACAAAGAAGGAAAAATAGTGAGCATTTCTTGGGGGTTTCAAAACAATTTGATTTCATATTTGAGTACCCTTTTGGATGTTTTATCTGTTCCAATATTCCACTTGGTCAGAAATCCTAGTTTTAAACATTTTTGAAAATTTTGTAAGGATTTTGCCACAAGCAAGTGAGATAAGGCCTATTACCAAGAGATTTATGCTCATGCCAGCTTTCACTCGATCTTACTATGTAAAGAAAACCTTGCAAGAAGATGGAATGTATCTAAGGCAAGAAATTCCTTTTTTGAGTGATACATTTACATCCTCAAAAATACCACAAGAACCCATCCAAGAAGTAGAAACTAACATGATTTTTTTAGGAAACTCGGGTTCAGATCAAACCAACAATGGAGGAGGTATTGGCCCAAACAATCAAAGGTCAAATAACAACAATGGAGGAGGAACATACCCTAACAATCAAGGGTTATACAACACTAACAATGGGGGCAATGGTGAACCAACTGCTGAAGATGCAACTGATGAGAAGGTTAATGAAGCCATACAAAGCCCATACTTCATGAGGCTCATGGAAAAAGCATTAGAAATAGATAAGGAGAAGTATTTTCTAGACCTAGCCCAAAAGGGTCTTAAACTCCCTCATGACTATGATGTCAATCAACTTAAGAAAGAGGTAGTTGAAGATAATCTGATTGATATCATGAACAAGAAATTTAAGTTATTCCAAATGCAATTAGACACAATAAAGCAAAGTGGGGCTCCAAAACCCTTTTCAATAGAGGCATTATGTCCATTCCGATTTGACAAGAGTTTAATCATGATATCATTCCCTAGTAATGTTGTCTTTCCTAAGTATGAAAAATACGAAGGAGCATCTGATCGCCAAGATCATTTAAGGGAATTTTGTGCATTAAGCTTAGAGTTCATACATGACAATACTTATTTAATGAGGTTGTTTCCTAGAAGTTTTGGAGGCATGGCCATGGAATGGTTTTCAAAATTACCTTCAGGCATCTGAACTTTTGAAGATTTGGCTTCTAAATTTGTAACACACTATTCATATAATATCAAACATGAAGTTATAATGATTACCTTATGCAACACCAAGCAAAAAGAGGGAGAAGGATTCCTACTTTCTTTACAAAGATGGAGGGTGGTATTTTCTAGATACCCTCGAAGTGTACCAGAAAAGGAAAATATGGACATCTTTATAAATAGCTTGAGTAATGAAATTAACTATCGGTTAAGGATAAAATGTCCTAGGTCTTTTCAAGATCTTATTGAAAATGGAGTGACTATGGAGGAGGTATTGGTTAAAAGTGGAGAACTAAAGTTGTACAAGGATAACAAGAATCACAAAAACAACAATACCTCCAACAACAATAACAATCCAAATAAGAATTATCCTAACACCTATAACCGATTTGGGTTGAGAAACAACAACAAAGGTGTGTTCAATGATGGGGTTATTGACGCTAATAATTTGAAAGTCACTCCCTTTACTCTCATGAGAATAGTTACTCAAGTGAATAATGCAAATCAAGTTCCCAAAGTGTCTTTTAACAATAGTACGACTAATAACAACTTTGGGAACAATCAAGGGTCTAACAATTCAAAGCAATTATTTGCACCATCTCCCAAGAGGACATTCACACCTTTGGGTGAACCCCTTGAGAATGCATTGAGAACTCTCATTGCTAATAAGATTATTGATTTACCTAGAGCTCAACCGTATCAACTGCAAAATAATCCCAGTTGGTGGATTGAGTCTAGTCATTATGAATACCACAGGAATAGAGGACATACAACAAATGATTGCTTGCATTTGAAAAATGTGGTACAAGATTTGATTGACAATGGTGTGATCAAGATAGAAGAGCCTAAAAAAAATGGAGATCACACAGCCTTTAAGAAGCCTTTCTATAACCATAACAAGGGGAATCTTCAAATTCAAATAAACAAGGCAGCAATAATGTCAATTTTTCTCATCATTATGCTAACACTATCAATACTTTTTCTAGACATGACCATGGTGTCAATGTTGTTGTAATCAAGGAACAACCCAAAGAGGAAACATCTTATGCTATCACTAGGGGGAAAACTTCAAGGATTACCCTATAAGGGGTTGATCCTAAACCTATTGGTCCTACACAATCAAGTATTGTGGTTAAGAAACCATCTACAACAATATAGTCATATAATTTGGTGGACCAATTACAAAAGACTCCAGCTCAAATCTCTATTTTAGAGTTGTTAAAATTATCTCCAAATCATAGGGATATCTTGGAACAAGCCCTATTGGGAACTAACATTCCTATTAACTTGGAGGAAGAAAAATTTCAAAACATGGTGGGACACCTCATTGCACCACATTGTCTCTCATTTTTAGATCAAGATGATATGCCCATCACTCATCCTCAAAATTTTCCATTGCATATATAAGTCCTCATTCAAAGACATAGGGTTAAGAGAGTTCTCATAGATGGGGGAGCTAGTCTTAATATTTTCACTCTAAACCTTGTCAAATACTTAGGTTTATCTGAATCTTCTATTGATCCTAAAAAGAAAATTACCATTAAAGCTTATGATGAGGAGGAGAGATCTTCAAAAGGCATGATTGTCTTACCTATTCAAGTTGGACCCATCAAAAAGGACACCATATGTCAAGTCATAGACATGAAGTTAACTTATAATATCTTATTAAGGAGGTCGTGGATACATGATATGCAAGAATTTTCTTCTACATATCATCAATGTATCAAATTTCTGTACATGGGAGAAGAAATTACAATTGGAGGGTATTTAAATCCTTTTCAATATTGCAGCACATTGAAGCCTCTTCATGAATTATTTATTCCTCATAACAGTGAAGGGATCATTCCAAATACTACCATTGAAGAAACTAAAGGTGATGATCCTAAGTTAACATCAAATGTTACCTCTACATCAAACCCTATTCAAGATAACTCAACTACATCAGCTAAGGGAAAGGAAAAAGTGAGTTATGAGGGTCCAAGTTCAAATGAGAATTCAGATAGAACATCCACACCAAAGGTGGAACTTGCTAAACGTACTAAAGAGGAGAGAGACAAATCCAAAGAAGACCAATATAAACAAATGAGTGAGATGATGCACATGTTTGAAAAATAATATAGGATTGGTTCTAAAGGAGTAGGGGAATATTCTATTTCTCTATTTGATTTACCTACTTCTCCAAAAACACATGGAAAGCCTTCTAAGCTGCATCCTCCTCACATATACAACTCTCATTTTGTAAGAGAGAGTGACCAGTCAGCACTTGAGAAAGAAGACAATGAGGTTTTATAATGGCTTTACAAAGATGAAAGTGATACTTCAAACAATCTCATGGAAAGCATTCAACACATCAATATTCAAACTGACCAATATGGAAAGGGGTTTGAAATTATGCAAAAAATGGGGTATAAGGGAAGAGGACCCTTAGGTATGAGAAATAAAGGTTTTCTTGAACCTATTGAACCTTCTTGGAGATCAAAGGAAGAAAAATTAGGAGCAGGTTATCAATACAAAGGAGAAATTTCTAGCCCTATGCATGATTTTTATGAACAAGTGAACATGATAGAGTCTAATATTGATAGTGATGATTCTAGAGAATATGAGTGGGACTCTTTATTTGAAGACTCTAGCCATGACAAAGAGATTTTTGTAATACATTCTTATACTAATGTTCCACAAGAACATACTCAAGATAGTGAAGAATCAGAGATACTTCCTATAGGGAAAACATATATTAATTAGCCATGGATAGGTGAACCTTGGGTACCTTCGTGGGAGGGTGATTTGAATGTTAGTTTTAACCTGCATGTCTTCTTCCTCATAGAAGTCTTAGAGGACTCAAGTGAAGAGGACTTTGATCTTTCTTCCATGGATCATCTTGAGAAAGTTCATGTTATTGACCTTAAAGATACAATGTATGAACCATCTAATGAGTTCATGTCCTTAAACCCAGCTAATGACAATTTTCCAATTGAATCTTTATCCTTAATACATCCCGAGCTTATTGATTGGGACTTAACCGAACCAACTGACTTACTATACTTTCCCAATGACCAAGCGATGACACAATACCTAAATGTGGTTGAGCCCTCTTCCACCGAAGAGTTTAATCCAAACATGATGAGAAAGTTAGGGGTCCAACCTCTTAATCCAAAAGAAAAAATGAAAATAAGTAAAAAAATGAAGAGTTCTAGTGGTGAAAACCACCATGTGGCACTAGTAGAACCAAGAAAAATAAAAATAAAGGATGTTTCCAAGAGTGAAAACCCAATTGTGGAACCTAAGGAAGAGAGGTTGGATACCTTACCAGCACATGAGGAAGAAAGATCACCAATTCTTATAGAGCCAATAGAGAAAGTCAATATTGGAACTGAATTGGAGACCAAATTCATACATTTAGCATCTTCACTTACACCTTTAGAGAGAAAGGATTTGATCAAATTTTTCCAAGAAAAGAAAGTGAATTTGGCATGTTTCTATGCTAACATGCTAGGATTATATCCATGCTTCATCATGCATCACTTGAATGTCAAACTGGGGATTAAACTAGTCAAGCAGAAATTGAGGAAAATGCATCCACACATAGCTCTTCTAGTTAAAGCAGAATTGGAGAAATTGTTAAAGGTGGGGTTTGTAAGAGAAACTTCTTATGTAGAATGGATATCAAATATTATACCAGTTACTAAGCATGACAAGTCCATTCATGTATGTACATACTTTAGAGATCTCAATCTTCCATGTCCCAAAGATGACTTCCCACTTCCAAGTATAGATGCAATAGTGAACTTTACAGCTGGTCACTCCATGTTTTCATTAATGGATGGTTTTAGTGGATACAAAAAAATTAAGATTGCACCTGAAGATCAGGAAAAGATAGCCTTCACATGCCCTTGGGGAACTTTTTGTTGGAATGTAAGGCCTTTCGGCCTCAAAAATGCTAGAGCTACTTACCAAAGGACAATGCCCACCATTTTTCATGATATGATGCACACCTTCTTAGAAGATTATGTAGATGATATATTGGCCAAGTCACATAAAAGAGAGGATCATTTAAAAATTTTGGAGAAGATATTTACATGCTTGGAACAATTCAAAGTAAGGCTCAATCTAGAAAAATGTGCCTTTAGTGTTCAATCCTAGAAATTATTAGGCTACATAGTTTCAGAAAAAGGCATTGAAGTGGATCCCGAAAAGGTTCAAGCAATCATGGACATGAAAATTCCTAAAAACATTAGCCAATTGAGATCTCTTCAAGGAAAACTTCAATCAATAAGGAGGTTCATTTCTCAACTAGCTAAAAAGTGCCACTCATTCACTAGATTGCTACACAAAGATGACATTTTTATATGGGATGAAGAATGTGACAAGGCCTTTACTTTTTTGAAGACTTACTTAATCAATCCACCAATTCTAATTCCTCCTATCAAAGGAAAACCATTTCTTTTGTACATATCAACAACCGAGAGGTCTTTAGGACTTCTTTTGGTGCAAGAAGATGATCAAGGAAAAGAGAGAGCTATCTACTATTTGAGTCAAACATTGATTAAGTATGAATTTAAAATACACCTTCATGGAAAGAGCATGCCTATTTTTTGTCTTTTCTTCTCAAAAATTGATACACTACATGTTGATGCACAAAGTGAAGCTCATTGCAAAGATTGACCCTTAGAAATACTTGCGTAGCAAAACTGCCTTGATGGGAAGAATAGCAAAATGGGTCATGGTGTTAAGTGAGTTTGATATTGAATATGTGGATATAAAGGCCATTAAAGGACAAGTGATAGCAGATCACTCAGCTGAAAATCCATTGGTTTCTACACATCCCATTCAAGTGGAGTTTCCCAATGCAACAATTATCAATATAGAAGCTATGACATGGAAATTGTACTTTGACAGATCATACACACAAGGAGGTTCCGAAGCTGGCATATTGTTGATTACCCCTCAAGGTTATACTATTCCTAAATCATACAAGCTTTTATTCCCATATACCAACAACATATCCAAGTATGAAGCTTTAGTCATTGGTATCAAGATGGCTTTAGAATGGAATATTACTGAGATACAAGTGTATGGTGATTCTCAATTAGTGATAAATCAAGTCAATGATGAGTACAACACAAAAGATGAAAAGTTACTACCTTACAAGACAATGATTGATGCTTGGAAAAAGTACTTTTTATTGATAACTTTTGAGAAAATTCCAAGAGAGAAGAATAGAGCTACCGATGCAATGGCTACCTCGGCTTCATTACTCCAAAATCCTGATCAAAATGAAAGGTACAAATTTTTGGTGGAAGAGTTGGAAAAACTAGCATTTGACCTTCCTGATACCCAAATTATTGCTTTACTTAATGGACATGACTCAACTTGGTATGACCCTATTTACACATACCTTAAAGACCAAGTATTACCTGAAAACCAATCCTAAGCCCAAAAATGACACTTTATCAAACAATCGGCTCTTTATATTATACTTTCTGACACATTGTATCATAAGGGTCTTGATGGAACTTTACTTAGATGTCTAGAGGAAGAAGAGTCTAAGGTAGCTTTACATGAGGTTCACGAGGGCATTTGTGGGTCACACTCAAGTGGTTTAAACTTAGCTAAGAAGATCCTTCGCATGGGGTATTTTTGGAAAACTTTAGAAAATAATGCTTGTCACTTTGTTAAGATTTGGACAGAATGTCAATATCATGGTGATATGATACATGTACCAACACAAGAACTACATCCTTTTGTTACACCTTGGCCATTTTTATCAATGGGGGTTTGACTTGATTGGCATGATTTATCCACCTTCATCCAATGGGCACAAATACATTATCATGGCTACAAAATACTTCACTAAATGGGTAGAGGTCATTCCTTTGATCACTGCTATAGGAAAACAAATCTCTATGTTCATCCTTAATCACATCATTTGTAGATATGGTATTCCTCATGCCATAATTACCGACAATGGAAAACAATTTAAGAACAAAGATGTGGATGAGCTTTGTGATACTTTTCATATTACCCATCACTCTTCTTCCATTTATTATCCATAAGGAAATGGACAAGCCAAGGCTATTAATAAGAATATTCTTAAGATCTTGAAGAGATCGGTGAAAAAATTAGGAAGAGATTGGTATGTACAAATCAACCTGGCTTTGTGGGCTTATAGAACTAGTATCCGAACACCTACAAGAGGTACATCATTTTCATTGGTTTATGGAGCCAAAGTTGTTTTACCTTTGGAGGTTGAAATCCCATCCCTAAGAGTATGATTGCAAGGATTAATAATAGATGAGGATTATAGGGTTGCTTGACTTCAACAATTGGAATTGTTAGAGGAACATCAAGCACAAGCCTATGAACATTTGAAAGTTTATCAAAATGGGATTTCAAGGAACTATGATAAACACATTAAACCAAGAGTCTTTCAAGTGGGTGATTTAGTGCTAAGAGAGAACCCTAAAAAGTAGGCAGAAAGGGAAAAGAAGGGTAAATGGGAAGCAAATTGGCTTGGTCCTTTTGTCATTGTTTCTTCTTTTGGAACGGGGACTTAAAAATTAGCCAATTGTGATGGGGAAGAATTACAAGATCCCATTAATAGCATCCATTTAAAGAGGTTTCATACCTAATCAGATGAGAGAGTATTAGAAGAAAGAGTATCAGACAAGTGTGTATCTAATGACTCAAGCATTGCTTTTGTACATGATAAAATAAAAAAGATCAAAATAATTGAGAAAGAAAGAAAAAATGAAAAAAGATAAAAAAGTGCCTTGGTAAAAACCTAGCAATAGGCACCTTGGTAAAAAAAAATTGAAAAGGAAAAAAGGAAAAAAAGAGCAATAAACCCAAAAGGTGAAAACTTGTCAATCAAGTGCCTTTTGTTTCCCCTAAGTTTTTCCTAGTTGCATGTGTACATATTGCATGGCCATCATCTCACTTGTAAATCTTCATTGCATCTGTCATTTGTGCATAGTCATAATAAAACCTTCCAGCTGTATTGTTGCATTTTAGATTTCCTATTGCCCTATGTTTTCCACACAATCACATTTATCACTTGGGGGTAGGAAAGGATTAGATTTTTTGGTACAAATGAATTCAATAGCGCTACTTTCGGTCACACATCAGAGGGATTTATCAGAGCTTCATAAGAGAGATATTTTCATTGAACCTTTGATTGATATCATTGTTCACAACCATGTATTTTGATGATACAACTTGATCCTTGAGCCTTCATTGATTTTATTATTTGGGATTAAAAATTGGCATCACTTAAATGATAAGAATGTTTGGAAATTCTTTTTGAAAATGTTGATACATTGCAAAAAACTTGAAGCATTTTGATGATCTTTATTGGCTTTTTATCATGTCTTTTTAGTTAATTGATGGTGTTTCAACTAGATTGGCAATGATGGAGACATGATAGTATTTTTTTTCTCTCTGAGTGATTGTCTTGAGGGAGATCCAACAACTTAAGTGAATTCATCTAACAACATGGTCATCAAAGAACCATGGAGGACATTCATATAGGATAGAGGGTTGACCTTTTCTTGTTTACACAAATGGATACCTTGGCTATTTGGATCTTCAATATCTTAATACCAAAATCCAATTGCAACATTGTATCCATTGAAATCGGTATTCATACTTCCATAGTTGGTTATTCAACTAATGAGGGTTGTACTAGTTTCCTAACAGGGTTACCAAATGTGATATAAAGCAGTATTCATATCATCATGATGTGTTCAGTGATTATTGTACTTGCTTTCCGGTCCCACAATGCTCAATGATGAAGATATTTCTCTATGGCATTTCTTTGCTAAAAGCTAGTGACAATTAGTTGCATTGCATTGCATTTTCATGTTAGATTAAGTGCATGGTTCAAGGTATTTTTCCAAGGGAAAAGGGGGTTCAGTCATTATCTTGATTAAACATTAAGAGGGGGCTTCAATTTAAACACTTTATCCTTGGTTCAAATCAATCATGTGAGATTATCTTTTGCATTCATTCATAACATTACTCATTATTCATTATCCTTATATGAGAAAAGAAAAATAAAAATAAAAAGTATTCATTACTCATTAATCATTTGCATACATCTAGTTAAGGATAGAACATTAATAGTTGCATACATAAAAAAAATAAAAAATATAGTTGCATTCATTATATATTCATATTTCCATAATAAAATGTTGGTATCCATACTTTGAAAATCAGAAAAACATATCAAAGTTACATTATCATTTGCATTCATCTATCTATATCATATATAAGATACATTGCATCCATAGCATAATCAAAATTAAATGCATCATAAACATCATATAGAGCTGCATATAAAGATAATCTCCCATAAACACATCAAGAGAATCAAGGAAAGTCCATAATCATATAAGTGTCCATAACATCAAAGATCCAACAAATATGTATATCAAAGATACAATGTCATCAACAAAGTGGTACATCAAAGTCTTGATCCATAACTAAAACATGATACAAAGTCATCAAATGAGGAGATCCATAATAAATCATCAAGATCCTATGGGAGCACCCGATCCATCACCTGCACCTAATCCATCTGGTCCCTTGTCACTTGGTCTATCCTGAGTAGGAGGAGTTTGACTAGTACTAGCAATACTCGACCTCTCCCCCATCATAGTCATGAGCTCCTACATCATAGTGGCTACAAGATCCAATCGGCCCACCATTGTTGTCAAACCTATCTACAATGACCAAACATCTTCTGATAGAGCATCAATGTTAGGAGAGGCCTATGAAGTTTGACCCATATTCTGTGACCTAGGTATCTGTGGAGGCACCTGCTATGCTGGAATCTATCCATATTGTACTAAAGGAACCTATTGTATCAAGGGATCCTATGCTCCAAGATCCTACCTAGCAGCATCAATATGAACCTATCATCTGACTCTCTCATGTCCCTCTACTAATGCAGCTATAGGATGTACAAATCCAAGTCCCTGATCTGGCTGAGCCTATCTGATAGCCTTATCCCTAAAATGTCCACCTCATACCCATGGCCAAACTTGTCCTCTAGCTATGATCTGGGGAGCTCTCTATCCTCTAGGAGCTTGATGTCATCTAGGTCTACCACCATAATCCCCATCATCATCTCTGCCATCATCATCTGATCACTCATCTCTACCTAGGATCGGCTTTGTAGGATCTATAAATCTAAAAAATATGTTACGAGATCATCACTCTCTATACTCCATAGACATCCCAACATCTTCCATGTGATCTAACATGTCCCATATGATATACATAAATCTAACAATCTGGTCAAAAGAAAACTAAAAATCAATCTGAGCACCCCACATTGATCGCTCTGCCTGGACTCGAGCATACAAAGCCATACCCTGAGACATATCCTAATATCTGTCGTACTACCTAGAAACCCAACCAAAGAAAAATCTCAATCAAAAGGGGTGATCAACCAATCATCCACCTTAGAGAAAACATATAGGGGAGCTCATCATCATCCTCTCACCAACCCTTGTAACCTAGATATGGTCTCCATACGACTTGATCCACATCATCAATCATACGATGCCAAAACTCTAGTTTTCCCAAATGATGCTGGACAACCATGCCACTATATAAAAATGCATAAGGATAGCCACGATGATAGATATGATTTGATAATGGCCTAGTAATGGGAAGATGGTCCCATATCCATAATTGTAATATCACTACACCCGCTGATAATGAGGCACTCGATAGATAAATCACCTCATGAAAATCATGGTATAGCTGGGCTAGAATGAAAGAACCCCAATCAAAATGTCAAGGTTGTGCAAGAAAATCCTCTAAAATGCAGCCCCATCCAACAGAGAAACCTCAACCTTGCCGATCTGGAAGTAATAAACCACCTATCAATGCACCTAACACTGTTGGCAATGTTGGAAAGGAAGAAAATTGTGCCCATGTAATGGTATCATCATCAATGGTATTATCCCCAAATACCCATTTGGAAACAGTGCCATCATACATAGAATTGTAATAGACTCCCTCACCTCGAGTTGGGATACAAAGCAATCTATAAACATCCTCAGGAGTGATGGTCATCTCCCAAAATGGTAAATGGAAGGTATTGTGGTTAGAGTGCCAACGCTCTACCATAGCTGTAAGAAGACCTCAGTTTAGCTAGAACCATGGGATGTCTAAAAGGAAACTCAAACCACACATCTCAATAACGTGATACTCTAGCTAGGTCAACTCCTGACCTAGGTCTAAAATCCAAGAAGCTACGGTCCATATGTATAACTTATGGAAATGTGCTTGTTTTGAAAATCAAGGGAATCATATCAGTGTATTATTTTAAGTCAATCAATCAAGCTATCACCATTTGTTCATGTCTCTATGTCTTGAGAACGAATTATCAATTTTCTATCCTATCAGATTGATAAATCAAATATTCATTGGTACCATTATCCTGATATCATAATCACTTGTTCTCTTAACTACAACAAACCTATCTATCTTGGACATTCAATCAATTATCTAGAGACATCAAATTTTATCAGAAAAATCAAGTTTGAGTATCAAAATTATCAAAATTCCTATAGGCATCATTTGCCTATGCGGAGGCAAAATTTTACCTCAGGCGGTGAATAACTATTCACACACGGCACTTTATGAAGTGAAAATGGTACTTCATTTCCTAAGCGACATTTTATGACCCTAGGCAGCATTTACAAATGTCTAGGCATCATTTAATTTATAGGGATTTTTCACGTGGTGGTTTACACATAGCTTGACTAAAAAGCCCTAGTTATAGGCAGTTTCAAATTTATCACAGGTGAGTTTTAAACATTATTGAGAGGCATTTTAATGTGCGGATGTGGTACTTTATGATCCCAGGTGTCATTCAAACTATCCTAGGTGGCATTTGCAAAATTACAACTAAAAATGATGAAATTTATGCAATAAATGCTAAAATAAAAGTTGTAATAAATGCACTAGGAGGGTCACAGTCACTTACCGGAGGTCCATAATCCAAAGGTCTCTGATACCGTCGACCTCTCTTGAACCGATTCTCTTGAATAGGGACAACCATCGTGATCAGCTATCTCAGGATCAGAGCAAAATCTCAATAGTAAAAAGTGCAAATGAATAGTAAATTTGGGTTTTTCAACCTATTTATGCTATTTGACATAATTTTGAGGTATTTTTTGACCTTTCGATCTATATCAGCATATCTATCAAACTGGGGCATTTGCTGAAACCTTGAATATAATCAATGTTTTTAATAAATGAAAACATATTGGATCTATTATCAATCAATTTCATCATTTGTTCAAACTGGTGATCAATCTATTTTCATTTCTGAGGGGGCATCATCAGAGTATCAAATTGGCATCAACATCAAATCTGCATCAATATTGAATTTGGGGCATTAAAATTTTGAACTATTTTCAATGGGGCATGTGGCATCATTTTTCAAATCAGGTTTCATCAATCAAATCAGTTTCAAATCAGGTTTCAAATCAGTTTTGTATCAATCAATCAAGTATTGAATCAGTGATCAGGACATGAAATTTTCTTTAAATCAATGCGCTACACACATCAATTCAAAGAGGGGCATTTGTAGACACTCAAAACTGAGCAGGTGTCTTAGAATCATTCAAATTTGCAAAATCTTAGCTAAATTCTCTAATTTTCATCAAAATGGATCAAATCAATTTTAAATGTACATTTATTAATCAAAATTGGACAAAATCATTTAAATCAAAGGAAAAATCAAATGATGACATTAAATAATTAAATACAAGCTTAAAGGGGTTAAACACACTATATAATTGATTTTAATCAATTAATTGTATATTTTTAAATCAAAAATCAAATTGAACCTATTCGCTTACATGACTAATTTAATTAATTGATGGAATTTAATTATTCCTAGTATCTTTCAATGAAATTTGAGCAACCAATAGGAATTGAGAACAAAAGCACATGGATCACTCCAAAATAGTTGAACCTCAATCACACATTTCAACTTTGAATCTCAACCACTCAAATTTGTCTACTTGTCCAAACCTTTGAGACAATCATGTAAATTGTCCCCCCATTTAAAAATATTTCAAAGTTTTTGACTCAACCAAGGCTAAATCATGATTAAATAACTCTACCCCCTACCCTTGGGATTTTACTATAAATAGAAGTCATTTTTAGAGCATAATAAGATCTTAGAAATTCAAGTGCATAGCATTATTACTATATGAAATTTGAGAGAAATTGAGAGCAATTGAGAGCATTATCATGAGCATTTCAGTTAATCTTTGTATCATTTTGAGAATTGAGAGCTAGATTAAGCATTTTATCATACTTTCTCATTCTAGGATTGTCACTAGTAGAGAATAAGGCTGAGAGCTCTACTTACCAAGCTTAGATAGAGAACCATGAGATGATATGGATGTTAATTTCAATTCTTTAGTTTAAATTTCCATTGTATTTGCATAGAATTGTAGTTAATTATCTTAATTTCATGAAGGTGTAAACATTCACACACATAGTCCAATAAAGAATTTTATCTCTCCTATCATGGACATTTCATATTTCTTTCTTATCTTTTCAGGAAATAAGTTAGACATTGATTCATTTCCTCCAAATATAATATCATCAACAAAAATTTAAGAAATCAAATTCTTATCAGTACTATCATATTTTAGATACAAATTGTTGTTGTCATTTGTCTTTTGAAATCAAATATTGACTAAATATGAGTGTATTATTTCATACCATGTGCGGGGTTCTTACTTCAAAGAATATAGTACCTTGTGTAGTTTGCATACCATATCCTTGTTAGAATTCTCAATAAATCCTTCAAGTTGTTCAATGTACAAATCTTCTTCAAGAATTCCATTTAAAATTGCAGACTTAACATCAATTTGATAAACTTTGAATCCTTAATAGGAAGTATATGCAAGTAAAATTCTTACACCATCTAATCTAGCAATAGGGGAAAATTTCTCACCATAGTCAATACCTTCTTCTTGTGCATACCCTTTGCGTACTAATCTTGCTTTATTTCTGATCACATTTCTTTTCTCATTGAGTTTATTTCTAAAAATCCACTTTGTGCAAATCACATTCTTATCCTTGGGTCTCAGTACTAGTGCCCAAGTTTTGTTATTTTCAATCTGATCAATCTCTTCTTTCATTTCATTAATCGAGTCTTCATTTTTTAGTTCATTCTTGACTAGTATTGGCTCAAATTCAGAAACCAAACATGTACTATCTTTCAACTTACTTCTTGTCATAAATCTTGCATTCTTGTCTCTATAATTTTTCTTGGTGAGTGGTGTCTCCTCACATAGTTTTCTAATACAAGATTGGTAGACTGTTCATCAATATTTTCATCTCTTGGTTGAGGCTCAAATTTCTCTTCAATTTCTTCTTGTTGTAACTCAGTTGCATTACCTAAAATACCTTCCTGTACATATACAAATCTTTGATAATCTTTAGGTTCCTTTTTTTTATCGTCTTCATTTATTTCTTTCTTCAATTGCACTCAATTGAGAGTGTAGACAACAATACTAATGTCTTAATGAAGGGTGCTCCCCTTAATACCACAAACACATAACATAAACAAAGAAACAACAACAATTTGCAAGAACAAAAAATGGGCTTCTTATTATCTCCACAATTGTGGAATTACAAATTTCAAAATTACAATATGCAAAGCCACATGGGAACTTCCCTTACAATATTGTGTAGGAAAAAGCCTTGAATTATTACCTAGAACTGCCTTAGACAACAATATGGACCTTCCTTATATAGGCAATTTCCACAGCTCGAGAAGGTTCTAGAAATTTTATCCCTTAAGGCCGACCAACCCTAGAATTATTTTATTTTTTAGTTTATTACATCAGACTCAGCTCAAAATCACTTTTAGAAATCAAAATTTCTTTTTGAAGGAAACTCATTTTCTTCCATTTCAGGTGGCTCAATTTTTGGTGACCATAAGTCATCTCCCGTTGACTCGATTGGCTATTATGAACCCATTTCGAAAAGGGTGTGAAGTTCTCTACATCAGTTAACTTAAGAAAGCTCCAATCATATAAAGTTTTGACCTTTTTTATTGCTTCTAAAGCCTTCAAAAATGAGTTCAAAATTTTTGTACCCTACTGCCAATACCGAAAATTTTCAATATTTTCAAAACTAGACTTGATCTGGAAATGAAACTTTATTGGTAGGCTAATATGACCAAAATAAACCTTCAAGGAAGAAAATAGACCGTTATGAGATCAAACACAAAACTTACTAAAAATAGTAAATTTCCCAAAAATAGAAGCTTTGCATAAGATAACCCTTATTGAAAAGAAACCAGAAATATTTTTGTTTTGGGTGATGCAAGATTTCTCTTACACCTAGGATACTTCTGCATCAGATACCCAGGGTAATTTGAGAAGTGATGCTATCACATCTTAGGTGAGAAGAGGAAAACCAAGACGGTTAACCTCCTCCCTTGTCAGCCATGATAAATCTTCAACATGTCATCCTTTCCATTTAACTAGATATTCTTCATATATCTTTTTCTTTGTGCTTCTTCCAACATGAATATCCAGTATATCCTTAATCTCCTTAATAGCTAAAGTAGTTACTAGAATACTCTATTGTGCTTCTATGATATCATCTTGAACACCCCCTTCATGATACTCTGTCATATCTAAAATGTTAAACATTGGTGAAATATTTAGCTCAGTAGGCAATTTTACCTCATAGGCATTTCCTGAACCATGCTTCTTCAGTGTCTTACATGGCCCAAACTTCTTCATTTTTATCTTGTTATATGTACCAAATGGAAATTTATCCTTTCACAAATGAATCCTACCTTAAAAGAAACCTTAAATTCCTTATGCATCCTTTTCTCATCTACCTTATCCTTATACCGTGCATTCACCTTAGTAATTTTCTTTCTCACCTCCTCATGGATGTTCATCAAATGTTCTGCAAAATCCTCAGCTTCAGCACTACTTATCTCTCCTTTATCTATCTTCCTCAACTTGTAAGCATTTTTGGGGCTACTTCCATATATAATATGGAATGGTGATCTACTAGTACTCCTATTGAAAAAATTATTATATGCAAATTTTGTCTATGGAAAAAAAAATCCCATCCTATTGGCTTATCTCCAACCAAAAATCTTAGCAAATTCCCCAAATTCCTATTCGCCACTTCTTTGTGTCCATCAATCTTTGGATGATGTGATGATCTAACCTTCAAATCTATCTTTAACTTCTTCCAAAATGTGACCCAAAAATATCCAACAAACTTAGTGTCGCGATCTGAAACTATGCTCTTTGGTAGACCATGTAGTCTCACCACTTGTTTGAAAAACAATTTTGCTACATGAACAACATCATTAGTATTCTTGCAGGGAATAAAATGTGCCATCTTTGAAAACCTATCAACCACCACAAAAATTGAATCATGTCCCCGATGAGTCCTTGGTAAACCATGAAAAAAGTCCATACTAATATCCTCCCATGGATTCTCTAGTACAGGTAATGGCTGATACAACCTTGTATTCTGCTTTACTCCCTTTTCAATTTGACATACTCTGAGACCCTCTACAAACTTTTTGATATCTTACTGCAACTATGGCCATTGATAATTCTCACTAACCAGAGCAAGGGTTTTATCTCACCCAAAATGTCTACCCAATCATCTAATATGCTTCTCTTTGATGAGATTCTTCCTTATAGAACTTCGTGGAATACACAAGTGACTCCCTTTCAATAGCATACCATCCTGGATGATGAAATCCAATGAGTTTATTCTATCTAGAGTAACAAGCTTCGTACAAGCTTTCCAAGCTTCACAAGAATCAAGATCCTATGGATACAAACTCGTGAGTTCCTTGAACCCAACCACCTCAATCTACATCTTTGTTAGCAAAATTTTCCTTCTTCTAAGTGCATTTGCAACCCTATTAGACTTTCCACTCCTTTGTTTCAAAATAAATGTGTAACTCTGCAAAAACTTAACCCATTTTAAATATCTCTGGTTCATCTTTCCTTGACTATTCAAATATTGCAAACCTTGATGATCAGTATACAAAACAAATTCCTTAGGAAGTAGATAGTGTCTCCACTTTTTCAATTCCTGACCTATAGCATAAAACTCCTAATCATAAACATAATATTTTATCTTGGCATCACTTAAATTCTCTCTGAAATAAGAAACATGTTTACCTTCTTGGCTCAAAATAGCTCATATTGTAGTACCACTAGCATCATAGTCTACTTGAAACACCTTATTAAAATCTAGAAGTGCTAAAACATGTTGTTCTATAACTTTTTGTTTTAACAGTTTAAAACTCTTATCTGCCCCAATAGACTACTTAAACTCTTTTCTATCCCCTCTCATTGTTTCAGTCAAGGGTTCACAAATACTATTAAAACTCCTAATACACCTTTTGTAAAATCTAGCCAAACCATCAAAATATCTTATCTTAGTAGCACTCCTTGGAGTAGGTCATTTGAGGATAGCCTTCACTTTCTATGGATCCATTTTTAGACCTTTTCCTAAAACTACAAATCCTAGATACACTAACTCCTTCACAAAATTACACTTCTTCAAATTAATCAATAATTTCTCTTCCTTTAACTTCTCCAACACCCTAAAAATATGTATTATATGCTCCTCCAATGTCTTACTAAAGATAAAAATATCATCTACGTAAACAATGACAAACTTACACAAAAAGTCATTCAGAACCTCATTCATGAGCCGCACAAAAGTGCTCAGTGCATTGGTTAGCCCAAAAGGCATGACTAACCACTCATACAATCCTTCCCTTGTCTTGAAAGAACTCTTCCATTCATCTCCTTCTCTGATTTGAATATGATGATATCTATTCTTTAGATCTATTTTTGAGAAATACACAACTCTAGTCAAACAGTCCATAATATCATCCATCCGTAGTAATGGAAACATGTACTTGGTTGTAATCTTGTTGATAGCCCTAGAATCTGTACATATCATCCCTTCTCCATTCTTCTTTGGTGCTAATATTTCTGGTGCAACACAAGGACTTAGACTCTCACAAATCAACCCCTTCCACAATAACTTTTGTACTTATTTGTTCAACTCTTTACTTTCTACTGGCGTCATTTTGTGTGCTGCCTTATTTGGAAAATTGGCTTCTGGAATCAAGTCCATTTGATGAATGATCTACCTTACTGATGGTAATTTATCAAGCACATTATCAAATATAATATCATGAAACTCATTCAACATATATGCAACTTCTACAGGTTCATCTTCTACTTTCTCTTTACTAGCTTTTGGAATTAAAGGAAAACAAATATGTTCATGTCTCATACCCTCTAGAAAATTTATTCCATCAACAAAACTTATTATTGCATTACAACATACCTTTTCTTCTTTTTCCTTTACTGGCTTTAGCTTATGTCACACTCCATGCTTTTCCAAGGAATAAGTATTTGCATGAACATCATGTACAATGCACCTTTCAAACTACCACGGCCTACCCAACAACATATGACATACATCCATAGGTATGATATCATATAGTACCTCATCATGGTATCCTCTAATCTTGAAATTTACTAGGAATTGTTCATTGACCATGACCTTGCAGTCATCCTATACATAGGAGATTTGGTATTGATGTGGGTGTTTCTTCCTCTTGAGATTTAACTTTGTGACCATCTCTTCTGACACCAAATTGTTTGTGCTTCAAATATAAATAATCACATCACAACACTTACCTTCAAATCCTAATTGAATCTCTTACCACTAGATCTTCACATGATCCTTCAGTCTAGCCTTTGCAAAATCGACCCAATTAGGATCCTCCATATCTTCATATTGAAAATATTCTTCTAATTGATTGATCTAGTCAGTCAACTCCTCTAGGTTAATATTTTCAAAAATATGGGAACCTCAATCTTAGGTCTTTTCCCAATCTTGGAAATGGCCCGAAAAAGCCTTTCTTTCTCTTGGTTTAGAATTTTGCCTTCTTCTTCCTAATCAAAATTTTCTCCTTCTTCAGCTTCATCCTCGCTTTCTTCTCTAACTATAAGATTCATTTCACTGTGAATCTCTTCCTACAATGCTCGGACTTGTCTCTACAAGGCTCTAACCTCAGGTGACACACCACCATCACTTCCGCCATGTTCCTGATGAACTACAATGGATTTAGAACCTAAATGAAGAATCTGTGATTAAGGATCACTGAATAGTTGTTGATTAGATATGTAAGATGATTAAATCAGTATTATGTTGTCATTGATGTCAACTAGCTTAACAATACTTATCTTGTAAGTTACTATACTGAAACATCTGAAGAAAGGTGAAAGAGATGAAGAATAGAAGTATCTACATGAGGAAGATGTATATGTCAGATGAGGATAAGGAATACATTGAGTTACTTATTGATGAATCTATGACTTAATGATATTGACTTTTTTATGTTGCATTCATCTATGATGAAGAATAGAGCTGAAAGACACAAAGCAGTGTTGTCAGTAAATGAAGTATTCTAGTATACACCAATGAAGTGTAGTGTATACCGAGCACAGTGTTAACCAAGCTTATGTTCACCGATGCATTTCTTTGTTAACCAAACAGAATAGAAAGGAATTAAATGATTAGTTTAGCTGATAAATTGATGAGCTAGAAAGTGTATGAAATCTAGGTAACAGATAAGGTTTGTTATGAAGATCGACTGCTAACATAATTCAAGGAAGATCTAATGGAGTAGATTGAAATGTGTTAAAAACACATCAGCCGAAGAAGGTTAAAGCGACAAAATCAATGAATGAGATTAAGCGGCAAAATTTGATGGACAAAAACAAAATGATTTACTCATCTTTATAAGAGACATTAGTTTCATTGTGAAACGATGCTGGAAGAAGAAGATACTACAAAATTATTTCATGAACAAGTTTTCATGCATTCTGATCATACTAGTTAGTGAGAACCGAACTGCAAAACAATTACCGAGCTACATAGAGTAATTACAGATGGACAATAAGTTGATATAGTGTTGAATCTGAAGTGATATATGTTGGAAATTTGGCTGAAGTGAGTACATAGATGTTGTCATTATGGCAACATATGATCCACATGAAGATCGCACAAGTCTGAGAGCAAGTATAGCAAAGCGCATTGCAAATTTATCTAAGTGTAAGACAATGTTTTCACCAGTGCACCAGGATATAGTTTTTATTTACAACATTGACCGGAGTAAGTTCAATGCTCATGCACTTGAACATAGACTCTATGATGACTAATGATGACCCATCTTAGAGTGCAAGTTGGTACGGCATGTACAAAATTAGTTATGATAGTTTTACTGAATACAGTGTTAAGCCGACAGGAAAAAATATGAAGGTAGAATTGGTAAAGAGTTAAGGGATTATTTTGTTTATCAAAATAATGACTTAACAATATAAAGGGATGACATCATAGATTTTAAATCTTGGATAAAGATATATGGAAGCTGACCATGTAAAGTTATTATCTTTAATAACTTGTATATATGCAATATGTAATTGCAAGAAGGACATGAGATAAAAAAATATTGTAATGATATGATGCGAATGTAAGAGCCACAAAAAGATATTGATGCAAGCAGCATAAGGTTATATACCTTAATCCATTTTTTAATAAGTATACATTGTACATTACTTGTTTGGATAGTGGGCTCATCTGGTAATCAGATTTTGTATTGACAACTCCTAACAAGGTTGAGGCTTCTAAAAAGGCCTATAGTCCCTTAATCAGGATTGATACACTATATGGTTGTAATAGACTCCTAACAGGGTCAACATCCTTAATAGGATACTTTTGATCAATGTATCTTTGTGGGTACCATCCCCACCAGGGTTTTCCCTTGAGCAGGGTTTCCTCGAGAACATATCATGTGTTATGAGTTCTTTATTTCCATTTCTATGCATATTGCTTAGCTTCTTATGTTATGCATGTATAAAGATAATCTATTATATCCATAATTGGGAAAAAGATAAAGTTTTTAGAATACTGATTCATCCCCCCCTCTTAGTATTCCCTATTTCTAACAATTGGTATCAGAGCTTGGTTACTCGGAGAAGAATCATTCAAGGAAATCCTAGCAGCTTGAGTAAGATCTCTATGGATATGGATCAACTACAAAAAAATCTTGAAGAAGCTCTTGAACAGATTGATATGCTTACTGATGAAAGAAACACTTTGAAAAGGAAATATGATGATGCAAAGAACCTTATTGAGAAACTAAAAAACAAGATAGAAGATCTAAAATCTGAAAAGGAATCCAAAATTCTTATTGAAGATTGTGATGACAATTTAGAAAAAGAAAATGTGATCCTTAAGCATGAACTAAAGATAGAAAATCTAAAGCTTAGTTTGAAAGATGGAAATGACAAAAATGAAGCAAATCTGAGATCTGAGAATGAAAGGTTGAAGATTGAGAATGAAGAATTAAAATCTAAACTTGGAAAAGTAACATCTGAATTTGAGAAAGTAAACTTGTAGCATGCAAAAGTTGAGAAATACAATAAGATTGTGAAAGGTGAATTGACTCAAACCAAACAACAACTTGAAAGTCTATATTCAAATAGTGAGAAGATCAATGAACAAGTATCTTATGGAAAACCATCCTATGTTAAGACTGGACTTGGATTTAATATATTCAGAACAAATGATGATAGAAAGGAACCAGATCTAAAAGAATCTGAAAGCATAGATAAGAAAAAGTCAGATGAGATCAATAAGAAACACCTAAAGGAGAAGAAACACCTAAAGGAGAAGAACCACCTAAAAGGGAAGAACCACTGAACCAAGAAGAATCACCAAAAGGTATGAAAAGAGAATTCAAAGGTAGATGTTTTGGTTGTAATACTATTGGTCACATGAAGAGAGATTGCACAGGTAAACAATTTATACCTCTTAATGGTTATTGTTATAATTGTCATGGTTTTGGACATAGAGCTATTAAATGTAGAAGACGTAAAGTTATTGATAATAATTATGATAGTAGAATGTTTAGAAATACTAACAATGTAGATAAAAGACCTACTGAAGATATGAACAGAAGAAATGAAGTAGTATGTTATAGATGCAACAAGATTGGACACATTGCTAGAAATTGCAGATCAAAAATCAATCAACAAGGACCAAGATATGGGAACAATGGAATTGTTTGTCAGATATGTAACAAGATTGGACATACAATAAGGTTTTGCAGAATGAACAATGAAGTTTTTCATCCTAACCCTAACCCTAGAAATCATGCAAGAAGAAATGAAGATGCAGGTAACAGACATAAAGGTTTTTGTAGTAATGTAGATAAAGTGAAGTTTGTTAAAGGCACAAATCAAGGAAACATATTCAACATTGAAGGTAATTAGAAAGGTGAAGTATCAAGTGGTAAGAATGAATCCTTACTTGACCTAACTCAAAGCACTTAATTTATGATAATTACAGTAGATTAGGAACTTAGAATTAGTGTAGAAGTAGATTTTTGATGAATTAAGTCTTGTACAATTAATGTAAGGTATTTTATGATGTACTAATGCTATGGTTAAGAGTGCAAAAGAAAATATTATGTTTTGCAAGATCGCAAGAAGTTTTAAGTTTTGCAGGATAACAAAAACAACTTTTTGGAAAGAAGCGGCAAAAGAATTGAATGCGATGTCAGATCTAAGTGAGATTGAAATGATAAAAGGTTATGATCAATGTTATTTGTTTATCAAAGTGAATTGAAGTGTTTAGGAGAGCAAAGAACATAGATTGGAAGCATTTTGCAGTGATTTGGTGAAAGATTTAAGCACCGAATCTAAGTGAGATTGAAGTGATAAAAGGTTATGATCAATGTTATTTGTTTATCAAAGTGAATTGAAGTGTTTAGGAGAGAAAAGAACATAGATTGGAAGCATTTTGTAGTGATTTGGTGAAAGATTTGAGCGCCAAATCTATGAAAGCCCTTAAATCGTGAACTTGAGGTATTTATCTTGATAGATCTTTGAATCGGTACAAGGAATTTAAAGTAGTAATGGATGTATCCTTAATTCACAATATCAGAGATAAGAATAGACCTAGAATGAAGAGGGAACCAGTAGAACCCTTGGAAGAAGATGATCCTAGGTTAGCATTATCATCCGTACCAGATGGAGTTTTGCATTTAGAAAATGTGAGAAGTTATCTTGGATGCAAGTTAGAAACTGTCAGCGATAATGATTTTACCAATGAACATATGAACATTTACAATCAGGATATGTCATTAAAACAAGGATATGAACATTTGAAAGATAATGAGATTGTTCAGTATGCTTTGAAGTATGAGTTTGACAATGAAGAATGCACTAAGATTATTCTAAGCAGAATTTGCAATGGGAAGTTTTGGCTAGAGGATAGAGTGATAGACATTATAGCTGACTTGATTCATGAAGTCACAGGTTTATCTAAAGTTGGTGCTATTCCTTTAAATGAGAAAAATATGGGAAAAATAGTCATAGACAACATAGGTTCATCCTACAATGGCAGAGGAATTGTGATTAGCAAGATCAAACAACATGATGTTAGATATTTATGCAAGTACCTAACAACTAAGTTTTGTGCAAATTCTAGAGAAGATGATATGGCAGCTGGAATGGTGCATATTGCCTATTTAATGTGTGTTGACAAAGTACTAGTTGATATGTGTGAAATTTTGAGAATTCAACTATTTGAAAACTTGGAGAAGATAAAGAAATCTAAGTATGCACAATTTAGATTTTCATCCTTAATTACATACATGTTTTTCCACTCATTGAGAAGATTTCCATACACCATTGCACATGATTGGAATGATGGACAAACTACTATGGAAAGGATAAATACAATATATTTGAGACATGTTATTGACAAAGTAAATGAGAGTGTTATGTTAGTAGTGAAGACATTTCAGAACATGGTAACTAGCAGATCAAGAATTCCATAGTCACTTGTGAAGAAGTATAAGAATGATATATGTTTTATGGTTGACACTAACTTTACCTATATTGAAGTAGTGGAACCTAGAATTGAGTTCATAGACCCTCTTGGCTATGAGATATCTGAGGCTGAAACTAAAGAATATGTTGGCAGATTACTTAAAAGTAAATTGGACACTCAGTGCAGCGGATTTGGAACTTTTGAAGAGAACTTCAACTTAGAAAAAGCTATAATTGAAGAGAATCAATCTAAGAAGAGAGTTGATAGCACTATCATGAGAATACTGAAAGATATAAGAATGTCAAAACAAGAATTCTTAATAGCAAAATAGACAGCAGTAGCAATCAGGGATATAGGATAGAAAGAAGTTTTGATTGTACCACCCTTGTCATCCAGTGCAGTACAACAAGAACCTACACAAGTCAAGGTGAAAGTAAAGAAACCAGAAAAGGAACAAGTAACAACTAGATCCACTTCCTCTATAGCTAGCAAGAGAATGAAAGAAATTACTACTGGACCAGGAAAGAGACAAAATACTTTAGTTCAACCAATACCAAGAGAAATTGCAAAAATAGAAGATGATGACACTATAGTTAAGAAGAGAGCTTGAAAACCTAAAGTTGAAAAGCTTAATGAGTAGATTGTTGAAAATGGAGACTTTACCAGAATGAACAAATACTACATTCTTTATGATTATTCAGATAGACTTAATTTTATTGTGAAGCATATGATTTTTGAAAACAAGAAATTTGATTCTATTCAAGGTCAAATACCTGATGAGTTGTACACCAAACTGCTAAATAGAAAGCAGAGAGCAATTGAAGAAGACAATAATATTAAAAAGAATCTTGTGAAGAAGCTTTGTGATGTGAGAGATGGTGAACACTTGGAGTAGATATTGAAGGCCTTAAGCACCCATTTGAGAACCAAAAGGAGAACCATTTTGATTATGGGAGGTAGATATGAATAAGTTAATTCAGATATAGAGCAGACAATAATCAAGGTCATGGCAGAAAATATTGGAGAGCCATCGGTTGCAGCAGAGCAAGCAATTGAAGCTGAATAGGAGGATATTCCTTCTCCTTTAGCTATTAACATTGAAGATGAAACTATGAATATAGAAGGTACTAAGGTCACCTTGGATACTGATGACAATGTATTCAAGAACTTAGCAAACATTGTTGACAATTTGGCTCTTGATAAATCAAATAGAACTGAAGAAGGAGAGAAGATCCAATCTATCAGTGAAGAACCTAAGAAGACTGAGATTCAAGCACCCATTTCTACCACAGAAGACATCAGTCTTACTCCTGAGGCTGGAAAGAAGAAAATAATTGGATCTTTGTTTGAAGATTTAGGAAAGGAAGTTGATGATGATGATCAGTTGGAACTGATCACTTCTTTGAATAAAATCATTGGCAAGAACAAGAAAGTGAAAAATCTTGAAGGGAGTCTAAAGGACCTTAATGAGAAGTTACAAAGCATTGTAACTACACAAATCACAGAGGTAGAACCTTTGGAGAAAGCTAAGAAGGTAATGAGCACTTTTGACAATGAATTCACTGACCTATCTGATATTGCAAAAGTGAGAGCTCAAGCAGCTTATGAAGCTGAAATGCTTTTGAACATAAGTCAGAATATCAGGAATGATATTAGTAGTCTTGATATTTGTATCAAGAACTTGAGGAAACATTTGGAGATAGGAAAATCATTGTACATACAGTGTACAAAACCAGAGATTTTGATAGTAGAAGAGGAACAGAAGATCAAGTTGAAAGAAGCTGAAATTCAGAATGAATGTAACCTTCTTTCTAGACCTAATGTAAAGGTATGTGATGCTAAAAAGAAAGTTCAGAAGCTTTATGATGAAATAAGAATATTGCAAGATGAGAGGAAAAGAAAAATGAGGAGACTCACTCTTTTGAGAGAACACATCTCTATGAAGTTGAGTATCATTGAAGAGCAGTTAGAAGAATGTCTTACAGCAAAGATATCCTTTCAGAAATTCAAATTTGACAACCTCCAAGCTTGTCAAATAGCAGCTTATCGACTGAGCACATTACTCAAAGTGGTAGATTCCATCAAGAATTCATGGGAAAAGGAGATAGAAGCTATGAAAGCTGATTTTCCAAATTATGTTGCAAGCCTACCAGCTTTGCAATAAGAAAATGAAGGTATAATCTTTTTTTTGGGATACAATTTTGTAATCCTCCCTACCTTATTTTGTCATTGTTGTCAAAGGGGGAGAGATATTAGAGCGAAAAATTGTTATATTTGATAAGGATTGATACTCTTAGGGGGAACATTGTATTAGAGTTTATATTTTGAGGATTTATAAGGATAGTATACATATTCTATACTATGGCCACAATTTTGAGATTTTGACTTGTACACTTAGCCAATTTTCTCATATGTTGCCACCAATGACAAAGGGGGAGATTGTTGGAAATTTGGCTGAAGTGAGTACATAGATGTTGTCATTATGGAAACATATGATCCTCATGAAGATCACATAGGTCTGAGAGAAAGTATAGAAGAGCACATTGCAAATTTGTCTAAGTGTAAGACAGTATTTTCACCAGTGCACTAGGATATAGTTTTTGTTTGCGATGTTGACTAGAGTAAGTTCAGTGCTTGCACACTTGAACATAGACTCTATGATGACTAATGATGACCCATCTCAGAGTGCAAGTCAGTATGACATGTACGGAATTAGTTATGATAGTTTTACCAAAGACAGTGTTAAGCCAATAGGATAGAATATGAAGGCAGAATTGGTAAAGAGTTAAGCGATTATTTTGTTTATCAAAATAATGACTTAAAAATATAAAGGGATGGAATCCTAGATGTTAACTCTTGGATAAAGATATATGGAAGCTGACCATGTAAATTTATTATCTTTAATAACTTGTATATATGCAATATGTAAGTGCAAGAAGGACACGAGACAAAAAATATTGTAATGATATGATGCAAATGTAAGAGTAGTGAAAAGATATTGATGCAAGAAGCACAAGGTTATATACCTTAATCCATTTTGTAATAATTATACATTGTACATTACTTGTTTGGGCAGTGGGCTCATCTGGTAATAAGATTTTGTATTGACAACTCCTAACAGGGTTGAAGCTTCTAACAAGGCCTATAGTCCCTTAATCAGGACTGATACACTATATGCTTGTAATAGACTCCTAATAGGTTCAACATTCTTAACAAGATACTTTTGATTAGTGGATCTTTGTGGGTACCATTTCCACCGGGATTTTCCCTTGGCCAGGGTTTCCTCGAGAACATATCATGTGTTATGAGTTCTTTATTTCCATTGCTATGCATATTGTTTAGCTTCTTATGTTATGCATGTATAAAGATAATCTATTATATCCATAATTGGGCAAAAGATAAAGTTTTTAGAATACTGATTCACCCCCCCTCTCAGTATTCCCTATTTCTAACAATATATTGATCAGAAAAATTGTATGAGCTGAATATTGATCTGTAAACTGCAATTGAAGTTGTATCAAGGAAGGTCATCTACTATTACATATTAAACCATTGTACACAGTCAAATATCTTAACCAAGTGGACTAAGAAAGTCTTTTTATGTTTCATTCATAGAGTGAACATTGTTATCCTGTCAACCCCAAAGTGACTACTGGTTGGACGATAACTTTTGGTCTAAAATCCTCTAACAAGGTCACACCTAACAATGTGTTTGTAACCTTTAACAAGGCTGGGTCTTCACCGACCTCACTTCAAAAGAGTGAACATTTTGGGTTGACGGTCCCAGGTGGTTTTTCCCTTCATAGGGTTTCCACTTTAAATCTCTTGTGTGATGTGTTGATTGTGATATTTGTTTGTTATCATACTTTGCATATTACATGTTAAATTTGATTGGTAACTACTATAAGTTTTAGACTTGATGAAGGGTGCTCCCCTCAATACCACAAATACATAACATAAATAGAGAAACAACAACAATATGCAAGAACAAAAAATTGGCTTCTTATTATCTCCACAAATGTGGAATTACAAACTTTTAGAATTATAATATGCAAAACCACATGGGCATTCCTTTACAATATTTTGTAGGACAAAGCCTTGAATCAATACCCAGATCTCTACCTAGACCTACCCTAGACAACACTACAAGCCTTCTTTATATAGGCATTTTTCACCGCCCGAGAAGGTTCTAGAAATTTAGCCCTTAGGGCCAACCAAACATAGAATTATTTTATTTTCAATTTATTACATCAAAGTTAGCTCAAAATAACTTTTGAAACCCAAACAAAAATTTTGAAGGAAAATTATTTTTCACCATTTCAGGTGACCTGACTTCCAGGGACCATATGTCATCACTAGTTGACCTGATTAACTATTATAACCCCATTTGAAAAGGCCACGAAGTGCTCTATAGGCTTGACTTGTGCAAGCACTTGTCACCAAAATTTTTGACCTCATCCGGGGCCTCTGAAGCCTTGAAAACTGAGTTCAAAGTTTCTATACCTGGCTGCCAATACTGAAAATCTTCAATATCTTCAAAACTAGACTTGATCTAGCCATGAAACTTTATTGGTAGGCTGATATGACTAAGATGAACCTCCACATGTAAAATCATAGCATTCTAAGATTGTATGACCAACTTACTAAAAATAGCAAGTTTCCATAAATAACAACTCTGCACAAGATAGCCCTTATTGAATACAAAAACATAAATATTTTTGGGTGATGCAAGATTGCTCTTACACCTAGGATGCTCCTGCATCAGACACCCGGGGTAATTTGAGAAGTGACCCCATCACGTCTCAGGCATGTAGAGGAAAACCAAGATGGTTAACCTCCTCCTTTGTTAGCCATGATGAATCTTCAATAGGTCATCCTTTCCATTTGACCAAATACTCTTCATATGTCTTGTTCCTTGTGCTTCTACCAACATGACTATCCAGTATGTCTTCAATCTCCTTGATATCTAAACTAGTTGCTGGAATACTCCACCGTGCTATTGTAACCTCATCTTTAACACCTCCTTCATGATAATCTATCAGATCTGAAAGATTAAATACTGGTGAAATATTCAGCTCAGGAGGCAACTTGACCTCATATGCATTTCCTGAATCACGCTTCTTCAGTATCTTACATGGCCCAAACTTCTTCATTTTCAGCTTGTTATATGTACCAACTAGAAATATTTCCTTCCACAAATGAACCATGACTTCATCTCCAACCTAAAATTCTTTATGCCTCTGTTTCTCATCTGCCTTAGCCTTATACTGTGCATTCATCTTGGTAATATACTTCCTCACCTCCTCATGGATGTTCTTCAAATATTCTGCAAAATCCTCAGCTTCAGCACTACTTATTTCTCCTTTATCTATCTTTCTCAACTCGGATGCATTTCTTGGACTACTCCCATATACAATCTGGAATGGTGATTTACGAGTGCTCTTATTGAAAAAATTATTATATGTGAATTCTACCTCTAGTAAAACCAAATCCCATCCTATTGGCTTACCTCCAACCAAACATCTCAGCAAATTTCCCAAACTCCTATTCACCACCTCTGTCTGTCCATCAGTCTGTGGATGATGTGATGAATTGAACTTCAAATCTATCTTCAACTTATTCCACAATGTACACCAGAAATATCCAACAAACTTAGTGTTCCTATCTGAAACTATACTCTTTGGCAAACCATGTAGTCTCACCACTTCTCAAAAAAATAATTCTGCTACATGAAAAACATCATTAGTCTTCTTGCAGGGAATAAAATGTGCCATCTTTGAAAATTTTTCAACTACCACAAAAATTGAATCATGTCCCCACTGTGTCCTTGGTAAACCAAGAACAAAGTCCATACTGATATCCTCCCAAGGCTTCTCTGGTACAGGTAATGGTTGATACAACCTTGTATTATGCTTGACACCTTTCACCATCTGACATACTCTACAACTTTGTACAAACTTCATGACATCTTGCTACAACTGTGGCCAATAATAATTCTCACTAACCAAAGCAAGGGTTTTATCACAACTAAAATGTCTAGCCAATCCTCCGCTATGCTTCTCCTTGATGAGATTCTCCCTCATAAAACTTTTTGGAATGCACAACTAACTCCCTCTGAATAGCATATCATCCTGAATGATGAAATCTAGCCACTTTGTCCTATCTAGAGTAACAGGTTCTTTACAAGCTTTCCAAGCTTCACCAAAATCAAGATCCTCTGGATACAAATTCTTGAGTTCCTTGAACCCAACCACCTCAATCTTCATCTCTATCAGCAATAGTTACCTTCTGCTAAGAGCATCAGCAACCTTGTTAGACATTCCACTCACGTGTTTCAAAACAAATGTATAACTCTGTAAAAACTCAACCCATTTCAAATGCCTTTGATTCAACTTTCTTTGACTATTCAAATATTGAAAAGCTTGATGATTAGTATATAAAAAAAACTCCTTAGGAAGAAGATAGTGTCTCCACTTCTTCAATGCCTGAACTATGGCATAAAATTCCTGATCATAAACATAATATTTCCTCTTGGTGTCATTCAACTTCTCACTGAAATACGCAATAGGTTTACCTTCTTGACTCATAACAGCTCCTATTGCAATACCACTAGCATCACAGTCTACTTGAAACACCTTATTAAAATCAAGAAGTGCTAAAACAAGTTGTTCTTTAACCTTTTGTTTCAATAGTTTAAAACTCTTATTCACCCCATTAGTCCACTTGAACTCTTTTCTATCCCCTCTCATTGTTTCAATCAAGGGTCCACAAATACTGCTAAAATTTTTGATAAAATTTCTATGAAAACTAGCCAAACCATGAAAAGATCTTACCTTAGTAGCACTCCTTGGAGTAGGCCATTCAAAGATAGCCTGTACTTTCTCTGGATCCATTTTCAGACCTTCTGCTGAAACTACAAATCCCAAATACACTAATTCCTTCTTCACAAAACTGCGCTTCTTCAAATTAATAAAAAAATTCTCATCTCCTAGCTTCTCAAAAACCATATGAATATGCATCATATGTTCCTCCAATTTCTTGCTAAAGATCAAAATATCATCTAGGTAAACAATGACAAACTTACCCAAAAATTCTTTCAGAACCTCATTCATGAGCCGCATGAAAGTGCTCGATGCATTGGTTAGCCCAAAAGGCATGACTAACCACTCATACAGTCCTTCCTTTGTCTTGAAGGAAATATTCCATTCATCTCCTTCTCTGATCCAAATTTGGGGATATCCACTCTTCAGATCTATCTTTGAGACATACATAGCTCCACTCAAACAATCCATAATATCATCCATTCATGGCAATGGAAATCTGTACTTGATTGTGATCTTATTTATTGCCCTGGAGTCTCTACACATCCTCCATTCTCCATTCTTCTTTGGTGCTAATACTACTGGTACAATGCATGGACTCAGGCTCTCCTAAATCAACCCCTTCTATAATAACTCATGTACTTGTTTGTTCAACTCTTCACTTTCTATTGGTGTCATTCTATGTGCTGCCTTGTTTGGAAAACTAGCTCCTGGAATCAAATCCATTTGATGAGTGATCTTCCTTACCGGTGGTAATCCATCAAGTACATTATCAGATACAATATCCTGAAACTCATTCAACAAATCTGCAACCTCTACAGGTACATCCTCTACTTCCTCTTTACCAACTTTTGGAATTAAATAAAAACACACATTCTCATGCCTCATACCATCTAGGAATTTCCTTCCATCAACAAAATTTATTCTTGCATTACCACATACCTTTTCTTCGGTCTCCTTCAATGGCTTTAGCTTATGTTGCACTCCATCCTTTGTCAATGAATAGGTATTTGCATGACCATCATGTACAAAACATCTGTCAAACTACCATGGCCTACCCAACAACATGTGACATACATCCATAGGTATGATATCACATAGTACCTCATCATGGTACCCACCAATCTTGAACTTTACTAGGCACTATTCACTGACCATGACCTTGTGGTCATCCTGCACCCAGGCAATCCGATATGGATGTGGGTGTTTCTATCTCTTGAGCTTCAACTTTGTCACCATCTCTTCTGACACCAAATTGTCAGTGCTTCCACTATCAATAATCACATCACAAAATTTACCCTCACACTTGCATCTAGTGTGAAATAGGCTCCTCCTTTGTTCAAGTTCATTCTCACCACTCAACAGGACTCTTTTGTTAATCAATATTTCTCCTCTTTTAGCATCTTCAAAATTTGAGGATCTGCCATCTTCATCTACATGTGCCACTTTGGCTTGGCCTTCATTCCTCCTATCTATCCTTCCTTGGCATTGAGGACATTCAAATGCCCTATGACCTTCTTGTCCATAATGAAAAATATGTTCCACGAAAGCCTCCTCTTCCTAAACCTTGTCCTCTTCCTCTTCCTCTCTGATCTCTATTGTTCCGATCTTGGAAATGATTAGAATTGCTTCCTCTTTGATTTTGACTACTACTGGCCTCATCCTTATTTTTCAGATCTTCATTTCGGCCTACATATGACCATCCACCAGATCATCCACCATGACCTCTTCCATTTTGTTTTATCTCGAACTTCTTGTTCAACTTTTCCTCTACTTTTAGGGAAAACTGGTACACCTCTTCAATACTGTTCATTCAAACCAGATTCAGCTCCTCCTGAATGCTCGACCTTAACCCATTAAGGTAACAGGGAACTTTCTCCTTGTCATCTTTTTCATGGCCTATTCTGATGAGGATTCGATAGAACTCCTCTGTATACTCTTGAATAGATCTTCCTGCCTGCTTCAAACTTTGCATCTTCTTCAGTAGGTCAAGCTCATAATCAACAAGAATGAACTACCACTTCAATTTATCCACCATTTGATCTCATCTTGTGATTTTATCTTTCCCTCTTCTATTTCACTCCAATTGAATCTCTTGCCACCAAATCTTCACATGACCTTTCAGTCTGAGCTTCGCGAATTTGACCCTATTAGGATCCTCAATATCTTCATACTCAAAATATTCTTCACATTCATTGATCTAGTTGATCAACTCCTCCGGGTTAAGATTTTTTGAAAATGCAGGAACATCAATCTTAGGTCTTTTTCCAATCTTGGAAATGGCTTGAAAAAGTCTTTCTTCCTCCGGGTTCAAAACTTTGACTTCTCCTTCTTGATCTTCTTCTTCAGCTTCATCCTTACTTTCATCTTTGACATTAAGATTCATTCCTCTATGAATCTCCTCTTGCAATACTTGCACTTGTCTCTGGAGCGCTCTAACCTTAGGTGTAACAACACCAACTCTTTTGCCATGTTCCCTTCATGGAGGCATTTTCACGATGCGCACTGAAACCCTAACCATGGTCCTGGTGCAAACTACCTCACAATCGGTGATCTGTTTACACACTTAGGAACTCCTACTCTGATACCACTTGATGAAGGGTGCTCCCCTTAATACCACAAACACATAACAGAAACAAAGAAACAACAAAAATATGCAAGAATAGAAAATTGGCTTCTTATTATCTCCACAAATGTGGAATTACAAACTTTTAGAATTACAATATGAAAAAACTCATGGGCATTCCCTTACAATATTTTGTAGGACAAAGCCTCAAATCAATACCCAGATCTCTACCCAAAATTTCCCTAGACAACACTACAAGCCTTCTTTATATAGGCATTTTCCACCGCCTGAGAAGGTTCCAGAAATTTAGCCCTTAGGGTTGACCAAACTTAGAATTATTTTATTTTCAATTTATTACATCAAAGTCAACTCAAAATAACTTTTTAAACCTGAACAAAAATTTTGAAAGAAAATTATTTTTCACCATTTCAGGTGACCTGACTTTCGGGGACCATAAGTCATCACCAGTTGACCTGATTAACTATTATAACCCCATTTTAGAAAGGCCACAAAGTGCTCTTCAGGCTTGCGTTATACAAGTGCCTATCACCCAAAAATTCAATCTCATCCAGGGCCTCTAAAGCCTTCAAAAATGAGTTCAAAGTTTTTGTACCCTGCTGCCAATACCGAAAATCTTCAATATCTTCAAAACTAGACCTGATCTAGCCATAAAATTTTAATGGTAGGCTGATATGACTAAGATGAACCTCCACATGTAAAATCAGAACATTCTAAGATCATATGACCAACTTACTAAAAATAGAAAGTTTCCATAAATAGCAGCTCTGCACAAGATAGCCCTTATTGAATACAAAAATAAAAATATTTTTGGGTGATGAAAGATTGTTGTTACACCTAGGATGCTCCTGCATCAAGACTGATAATCGGTAAAAGCACAGACAGTGAAACTATTTTATGTTTCCAAGTAGCAGAAGTTGAATAATTTGTTTTGGATTATACATTTTGTATTGGGACACTGGATAACTGATTCACCCCACTCTCAGTTATTCAAACAATTCCCTTCATAGAGGCATTTTTGTACTTATCATTGAAACCCTTACCTATAGTCCTAGTGTAAAATATGTTAGTAATGAATGTTGAATGTTTGGCAGTCATTCTATAGCAGTTGTTGTTGCATTCATGACTATGATTGTCATTGATGTCAACATAGTGAGTTACCGAAGATTTACAGAGAAGCAAATAGAGTTTGAATTAGTGCACATGGGATATTGTAGTTGGAGCTATGTGATGTTGAGGATATACTCTTTGGTATGTTATATGTCTATGGTTAAGAGCGTAGATAGTAATTCATTTATTCATGGAAGTTATGAGCATTTTGGTGGAAGCAGTATTCAAGCAGTGTTCCTGAGTAGTGGTTTGTGGAAATTAGATGATATCTCCTAATCGGGATGGAATTTGGTTTTGTAAAGTTAAAGGGAATTTGAAGACACATTGATAGTGATGTGGATGATAGTGCAAACTTTGAGGTCGCACGAGTGGAGAATTATTGTAGTTGGAAGCTGACAACTTTGTGTAATTTTTATGTAGCATCTGGAAACTTTTATTTTATAATTGTATGCCAACTCATTTGTAATTATTTGAGTGTGGTATAAAAGAAGGAATGTTTTTCCTTTTTGTATAGTATAATATAGATATGAAGTGAAGAAAAGAGCTAAATGTGAAAGCGAATTTGTGAAGGAAGACATGCAAAGTACAAAGATCTAAAATTGAGATCCGGTGTAATAGTGAGTACAGTTTGGCATAGTTAGAGAAGAGGTAACATATTATTCTATTGATTAATCATATGGATAGTGTGTTTGGTGATCTTACCCTGAAGCTATTTGGGTAGTGGGTCCTTCTATCTTCCATAACTCTTAACAGGGTTAGAATATTTTATCAGGGATTCAAAATCTCCTAATAGGGATTCATATGTACTGAATGTATTTCATAAGACTCCTAACAGAGTCCATCCTTTCACAAGGAATATTCATATTAGTGCATCTTTTGTGGGCACCATTCCCACTGGGGTTTACTCTTTGATCAAGAGGTTCCCTAGTCAACATATCTTGTGTCATTGTGTTATTGTGTATGAATATCTTTCTATGGTTGGTAATTATATTTCTTACATGGTTTAATGGTCTTGAAATTGATAAAAGTTATAATTATCTAATAATTGATTCACCCCCACCTCATTTATCTTGGTGGACTTTACTTTCTAACAATTGGTATTAGAGGAACAGGTCCTTGAAAAATAAGTTTAACAACTTAAGGAGATCCATGGTGAATTTTAGGAAAGAAAGCCCTAAGTTTGATGGAATAAATTTTGACAGCTGGAAAGAAAAGATGAAGACACACCTACTGTGTTTAGGAAAAGGTTATTGGTTGATTACAAAGAATGATAAGGCTATCATTGAAGAGGAAAATTTGAAACATGTACTACTGATGAGAGAGATCTATTCATGTGTAACATATTTGTAAGAGAAGCACTTTTGACAGCCCTTCTGGAGAATGAGTACAGTCAGGTAAAATGTTTGAAAAAATCTCATGAAATTTGGAATGCTTTACACTCTACCTTTGAAGGTGATGAACATGAAAAAAGAGTTAAATTACATAATTGGATATGTGCATTTGAAGATATAAGAATGTTGGAAGATGAATCTATTAAAAGCTATATTGGTAGAATGTCAGAAATTGTTTTAGGCATAAAATCTTGTGGAGGAACAAAGAAAGAGAATGAAGTGATATGGAAAATTTTGACGACATTGACTCTTGTATTTAAGAAAACAACACAGATGATTGAAAAAATTTATACCTTGTACTACAAAATTTACAAGAGAGACTCTTCTTGGAAGATTGGAAGCAATAGAGATGAACTTGAGGTTATCAGGAGACTTGCCTAGAATGGAAACAACATTCAGTGCTCTTAGTGTTCACCCTACTTTGTCAAGAAGCATCAATGTGAGCGGAGATTATGCTGGTAGTAGTAGATCTAGAAATGAAGAAGACAAGAAGATTGAAGAAGGTATTGCTTTTTTTGTGAAGAGAGAAATAAATGGTAAGAAAATTTTTAAATGTTGGACTTGTCAAGAATATGGTCATTTTGCATCTAAATGTCCTAAGAGAGTTAAAAAGTACAGAATTAATTTCAAACCTAGAAGATATAAGGAATGTTATTATGCTAATGATGAAGATATTGAAGCTAGTATAGATAGAACTCTAAGTGAAAGTGATACTAAGAAGAATGATGACATAGGATTTGTAGTAATTAAAGAAGAGAATCTTGAAACTAATGTTAAGGAAGAAAAAGCCTTAGTTTCTCAAGTTGAAAAGAAAGCTAAATGGATTATAGATAGTGGTTGTTCACATCATATGACTGGAGACATGAAAAAGTTCATAAAGTTTAACGAATATGATGGAGGAGTTGTTAGAGTTGGAAATAATGCACCTTGCTTGATTAAAGGTATAGAATCTATTACTCTTGATGGAAAGACTAATACTGATGATGTTTATTTTTTGGATGGATTAAAACATAATCTTTTGAGTGTTGGATAGTTAGTTGATAAGGGATATCAAGTTTGGTTTACTGAGAAAACTTGTGTGATAAAGGATAGAGATGGAAATTTGATTGGAACTGGATCTAGAACCAGAGGTAATGCATTTTAGTTGAATCCTACTGAGATGGTATGTTTGATTACTAAAATTGATGATAGTTGGTTATGGCATAGAAGGTTTTGTCATATAAACTTTGACAACATTGTGAAAGTAAGTACTACACTTGCAGTAAGAGATTTACCTAAAATTATGAAGCCTACTAACATGATTTGCAAAGAATGTGTGATGGCTAAACATAAGAGAAGTTCTTTTCCCAGTAAGAAGTTTACATATGTAGAAAAGCTGGAGATTGTTCATATAGATCTGAGCGGTCCTACTAGGACTAGAGGATTCTATGGAGAAAGGTATTTTATGATTCTTGTTGATGATTTTACAAGAATGATGTGGATTACATTTCTTAAAGAAAAGTTTGAATCATTTGATAAGTTTAAGATCATTAAGAATAAAGTTGAGAATGAATCTGGAATGAAGATTAAATGTTTGAGATCTGGTAGAGGTGGAGAATTTACTTCTAGAGAGTTTAACACCTTTTGTGAAGAAAATGGCATTAAGAGATAGTTTTCAGCCCCTAGAACACCTAAACAAAATGGTATTGCAGAAAGAAGGAACATATCAGTTACTGAAGCCACAAAAGCTATGTTATTTGAGAATGACTTGGCAAAGATATTCTGGAGAGAAGCAGTGAACACAACAGTGTATACAATAAACAAAGTACAAATCAGAGCAGACACAGACAAGACACCCTATGAATTATGATTTGGACATGCACCCTCAGTTAAATATTTTAGAATTTTAGGAAGCAAATGTTATATAAAGAGAGATGATGATATTGAAAAGTTTGATCCTAGAAGTAATGAAGGTATATTTCTTGGATATTCTTTGAAAAGAAAAGCCTATAGATGTTACAATAAAATAACTAAGACTATTGTTGAAAGCACAAATGTTAAAGTTGATGAAAAGTTCCAAATTCAAGAAAGAATGCTTGATTATGAGTCAGATGAAGAAGCTCATCCTAAACCTAACACTAGATCTACTAAATTATTTTATAAGACTGATAGTGATTTGTTGAATGAAATCTACACTGAAGTCATTGAAGAACCTACACTTGAAGTGACATCTGAGATAGTGACACCTAGCAAGAGTTTATCAAGAAATCTCCTATTTGGAAAATTATTGGAAGCATCAAAAGAGGAGTTCTAACTCAGAATAAAGTACAAGAAAAATTATGTTTGATTTCTCAAATTGAACCTAAAACCACTAGTGAAGCTTGTGAAGATGAAAGTTGGACTAATGCTATGAAAGAAGAACTAGATCAAATTGAAAAGAACAAGACATGAGAATTGGTCCCTAGACCTAAAGATAAGAATGTTATTGGAACTAAATGGGTATTCAGAAACAAGATAAATGAACAAGGAGAAGTAGTAAGAAACAAAGAAAGAATGGTATGTAAGGGATACTCACATCAAGAAGGAATTGAATATGAAGAAACCTTTGCACCTGTTGCAAGAATTGAAGCAGTAAGAATGTTTTTGGCTTATGCAGCTTACAAAAAATCAAAGTATATCAGATGCATGTGAAGTCAACATTTCTGAATGGAGAATTGGAAGAAGTCTACATTGAGTAGCCTGAAGGTTTTCCTTTGACTCAAGAAGGAGACATGGTATGTAAACTGAAGAAAGCCTTATATGGACTAAAACAAGCACATAGAACTTGGTATGCAAGATTGGACAAGTATTTGTTAAATTTGGGTTCTACAAAAGGAACAACTGATAGCAATCTATACACAAAAGAAATTGAAAATGGTTTTTTGGTTATAGTTATTTTTGTTGATGACATTATTTTTGGATGAAGCTAGTGACAAATTTGCTAATTAAATGAAGATTGAATTTGAAATGAATATGATTGGTGAAATGAAATACTTTTTGGGATTGTAGATAACACAGAACAATGATGGTATCTTTGTAAGTCAGACAAAGTACCTGAATGGCTTGTTGAAAAGATTTGGAATGGAGAATTGTAAACTAGTTGGAACACCTATGATAACTGGACATAAATTATCTAGCACAGATGAAACACCAATAGTTGAACAGAAGAAATACAGATCTATGATTGGAGGATTGTAGTATTTGACTCATATAAGACCTGATATAGCACATTTAGTTGGAATTGTAGAAAGATTTCAAGCTGAACCTAGAGAATCACATTATATAGTAGTAAAGAGGATACTAAGATATTTAAGAGGCACAATGGACTATAGATTGTGGTATGAAAAATCTGATGATTTAACCCTATGTGCATATATAGATGCTGATTGGGGAGGTAGTGTTGATGATAAGAAAAACACCAGTGGTGGAGCATTTTTCCTTGGAGGAAGATTGGTTTCATGGCTAAGAAAGAAGTGGAATTGTATCCCACAGAGCACAACAAAAGTAGAATATATAGCAGTAACAAACAATTGTAACTAGATAATTTGGATGAAGCAAATGCTGAAGGATATTGGAATAAATTTTGTTGAACCTATTATCATACATTGTGACAAAACCAACATAGTTAGTATGTCTAAGAACCCTATATTACATTCTAAGAGAAAACATATAGAGATTAAGTATCATGTTGTAAGAGAGAAAGTTGCTGAGAAGGAAGTCAAACTTGAGTACATAAGTACAAAGGAGAAGATAACAGATATATTTACAAAGCCTTTGCCTAAGGATACATTTGAGTATCTAAGAGGTATGCTTGGGGTTATGCCCTAGCCTACTTTTGAGAAGTGATGTAGTTGGTTGCTTCCATCCAGTGGTATATGAGCCTTATCTTTCTTCTAGACTAGATGTTGGTACTTCCTCTATGGGGGAGTATGTGTATCTGAGCTGAGTCATGAGGACTCTAGTGAATGTATTTTCTGAATAGTGTCTTTTGACATTAGAGTTGTTGTTGACATAATGATGAGATTTTTGGCATTGATGTCAACAGGGGAGAAGTGTATATGAAAAAACTATTTGTACTATCTGAACAGGAAAATGAAGCAAGATTTGATTGTTGAAGAGGACTTGAAGCAACAGTATTGCAGTATTGGATTTTTGGAACATTAGATGTTTTTAAATCTATGTTGCCATCAATTCCAATGGGGAAGATTGTTAGGAATGAATGCTAAATATTTGGCAGTCATTCTGTAGCAGTTGTTGTTGCATTAATGATTATGATTTTCATTGATGTCAACATAGTGATTTACCAGAGACTTGCAGAGAAGTAGACAAAGTTTGAATTAGCGCATGTGGGATATTGTATTTGGAGCTATGAAATGTTGAGGATATACTCTTTGATATGTTATATGTCTATGGTTAAGACCACAGACAGTAATTCATTTATTCATGGAAGTTATGAGCATTTTGGTGGAAGTAGTATTCAGGCAGTGTTTTTGATTAGCGGTTTGTGGAAATTGGATGATATCTCCTAATCAGGATGGAATCTAGTTTTGCAAAGTTATAGGGAAGTTGAAGACATTTTGATAGTGATGTGGATGATAGTGCAAACTTTGAGGTCACACGAGTGGAGAATTATTGTAGTTGGAAGCCTAAAGTTTTGTGTAATTTTGATGTAGCATGTGGAAACTTTTATTTTGTAATTGTATGCCTACTCATTTGTAATTATTTGAGTGTGGTATAAAGGAAGGAATTTTTTTCCTTGTTGTATAGTAGAAGATAGATATGAAGTGAAGAAAAGAGGTAAATGTGAAAGCGAATTTGTGAAGGAAGACATGCAAAGTACAAAGATCTAAAATTAAGATCTGGTGTAACAGTGAGTGTGGTTTGGCATAGTCAGAAAAGAGGTAACATATTATTCTATTGAGTAATAAAAAGATTATTTGGACATTGTGTTCAGTGATCTTACCCTAAAGTTGTTTGGGCAGTGGGTTCTTCTGTCTTCCATAACTCTTAAAAGGGTTAGAATCTTTTAACAGGGATTCAAAATCTCCTAATAGGGATTCATATGTACTGAATGTATTTTATAAGACTCCTAACAAAGTCCATCCTTTCACAAGGAATATTTATATTAGTGCATCTTTTGTGGGTATCATTCCCATCGGGGTTTACTCTTTGATCAAAAGGTTCCCTAGTCAACATATCTTGTGTCATTGTGTTATTGTGTATGAATATCTTTCTATGGTTGGTAATTATATTTTTTACATGGTTTAATGGTGTTGAATTTGATAAAAGTTATAATTATCTGATAACTGATTCAACCCCCCCCCTCTCAGTTATCTTGGTGGACTTTACTTTCTAACTATGATCTGTCTACACACTCAGGAACTCCCACTCTGATATCACTTGATGAAGGGTGCTCCCCTTAATACCACAAACACATAATAAAAATAAAGAAACAACATCAATTTGCAAGAATAGAAAATGGGCTTCTTATTATCTCCATAAGTGTGGAATTAAAAATTTCATAATTACAATATGTGAAGCCACATGGGCACTTCCCTTACAATATTCTCTAGGATAAAGCCTCGAATTATTACCCAAAACTTCAAAAACTTCCTTAGACAATATTATGGGCCTTCCTTATATAAGCAATTTCCAATGCCTGAGAAGGTTATAGAAATTTTAGCCCTTAAGGCTGACCAACCCTAGAATTATTTTATTTTTCATTTTATTACATGAGAGTGGGATCAAAACAACTTTCACAACTCAAAAAGAAATTTTCAATGAAATTCATTTTCTTCCATTTCAGGTGGCCCAACTTCTGAAGACCATAAGTCATCGTTCGTTGACCCAATTGGCTATTATGACCCCATTTTAGAAAGGGTGTAAAGTTCTCTATAGTGCTTGACTTATGCAAGCTCTAGTCAGCCAAATTTTTTACCTCATTCAAGGCCTCTAAAGCCTTCAAAACTAAGTCCAAAGTTTTTGTACCCTACTACTAATGCCAAAAAATTTCAATATCTTCAAAACCAGACTTGATCTGGGAATGAAACTTTATTGGAAAGCTTATATGACCAAAATGAACCTCTAGAGAAGAAAATAGACCATTCTAAGCTCAAACTAAAAACTTACTAAAAATATTAAATTTCCCAAAAATAGAAGCTTTACATAAGATAGCCTTTATTGAAAAGAAACTAGAATTTTTTTTGGGTGATGCAAGATTGCTCTTACACCCAGGATGCTCCTACATCAGATGCCTAGGGTAATTTGAGAAGTGACCATGTCACATTTTAATTGTGAAGAGGAAAACCAAGATGGTTCACCTCCTCCCTTGTCATCAATGATGAATCTTCAACAGGTCATCTTTTCCATTCGAAAAAATATTCTTCATTTGTCTTGTTCCTTGTACTTTTGCCAACACAACTATTCAGTATATCCTCAATCTCCTTGATAGCTGAAGTAGTTGTTGGAATACTTGACTATGCTTTTGTGATCTCATCTTGAACACCCCCTTCATGATACTCTGTCAGATCTGAAATGTTAAACAATGGAAAAATATTTAGCTCAGTAGGTAATTATACTTGATAGGCATTTCCTAAATCATGCTTCTTCAATATCTTACATGGCCCAAGCTACTTCATTTTCATCTTGTTATATGTACCAACTCAAAATTGCTCCTTTTGTAAATGAACCACAACTTCATCCCCAACCTAAAATTTCGTACGCCTCCTTTTATCATCTTCCTTAGCCTTATACTGCAATTTACCAGTGCTCCTATTGATAGAATTATTGTATAAAAATTATTCCTATGAAAAAATCAAATCCCATCCCATTGGTATATCTCTAACCAAACATCTCAAAAAATTCTCCAAACTCCTATTCACCACTTATGTCTATCCATCAGTCTGTGGATGATGTGACAAGCTGAACTTCAAATCTATCTTTAAATTCTTCTACAATGTGTCCCAGAAATATCCAACAAACTTAGTGTCTCGATATGAAACTATGCTCTTTGGTAGACCATGTAGTCTCACCACTTCTTTGAAAAATAATTCTACTACAAGAACAACATCATTAGTCTTCTTGCAAGGAATGAAATGTGCCATCTTTGAAAACCTATCAACCACCACAAAAATTGAATCATGTCCCCGCTAAGTCCTTGGTAAACCAAGAACAAAGTCAATACTAATATCCTCCCATGGCTTCTCTGGTATAGGTAATGGCTGATACAACCCTATATTCTACTTTACTTCTTTTTACATTTGACATACTCTACAACTCTATACAAACTTCTTGACAACTTACTGCAACTATGGCCAGTAATAATTCTTACTAACCAGAGAAAAGGTTTTATCTCACCCAAAATTTCTAGCCAATCCTGTGTTATGCTATTGTTTGATCAGATTATCACTCATAGAACTTTTTGGAATGCACAAGTGACTCCTTTTGAATAGCATACCATCCTAGATGTTGAAATCCAACCACTTCATTCTGTCTAGAGTAATAGGCTCCATACAAGCTTTCAAAGCTTCACCAAACTTAGGATCCTCTAGATACAAACTCTTGAGTTCTTTGAACCTAACCACCTCAATCTGCATCTCTGTTAGAAAAATTTTCCTTCTACTAAGTGCATCTAGAACCCTGTTATACTTCCCACACATGTATTTCAAAACAAATGTGTAACTCTGCAAAAAATAAACCCATTTTAAATGTCTCTGATTTAGCTTTCCTTGACTATTCAAATATTGTAAAGCTTGATGATCAATATACAAAACAAATTTTTTAGGAAGTAGACAGTGTCTCCACTTTTTCAATGTCTAAACTATAGCATAAAATTCCTTATCATAAACAAAATATGTTCACTCTGAATCATTTAACTTCTAACTGAAATAAGCAACATGTTTATCTTCTTGGCTCAAAAAAAATCCTATTGCAGTACCACTAGCATCACAGTCTACATGAAACACCTTATTAAAATATGGAAGTGCTAAAATAGGTTGTTTTCTAACTTTCCATTTTAATAGTTTAAAACTCTTATCTACCCCAATACTCCACTTAAATTCTTTTCTATCCCCTCTCATTATTTCGGTCAAGGGTCCACAAATATTGCTAAAAGTCCTCATAAAATTCATGTAAAAGTTAGCCAAACAATGAAAAGATCTTACCTCAGTAGCACTCCTTGGAGTAGGTCATTCGAGGATAGCCTTCACTTTCTCCGGATCCATTTTTAGACCTTTTGTTGAAACTAAAAATCCCAGATATACCAACTCCTTCACAAAACTGCACTATTTATCCCAAAAGATGTGACTAACCACTCATACAATCATTCCTTTATCTTGAAAGAATTATTCTTTTCATCTCCTTCTCTAATCCAAATATGATGATATCCACTCTTTAGATCTATTTTTTAAAAATACACAGCTCCACTCAAATAGTCCATAATATCATCCATCTATGGTAATGGAAACTTGTACATGATTGTGATCTTATTGATAGCCCTATAATCTATATACATCCTCCATTATCCATTATTCTTTGGTGCTAATACTATTGGTACAACACATGGACTTAGACTCTCACAAATCAACCCCTTTTGCAACAACTATTGTACTTATCTATTCAACTCTTCACTTTCTGTTGGTGTCATTCTGTGTGCTTCCTTATTTGCAAATTGGCTCCTACAAATCAAGTCCATCTGATGACTAATCTTCCTTACTAGTGGTAATCCATCAGGCACATGATCAGATACAATATCCTGACACTCATTCAATAGATCTGCAACTTCTATAGGTACATCTTCTACTTCCTCTTTACTAGCTTTAAGAATTAAATAAAAACACATATGCTCATGCCTCATACCCTCTAGGAGCTTTCTTCCATCAATAAAACTTATTCTTGCATTACCACATACCTTTTCTTCTATGTCCATCAATGAATTTATCTTATGTCACACTCCATCCTTTGTTAAGGAAAAATTAATCGCATGACCATCATGTACAAAATGCCTGTCAAACTATTAGGGTCTACCCAACAACATATGACATGCATCCATAGGTATGATATCACATAGTACCTCATCATGGTATCCTCCAATATTGAACTTTACTAGTCACTATTCATTGACCATGACCTTGTGGTCATCCTACATGTAGGAGATCTAGTATGGATGTGGGTATTTCTATGTCTTGAGCTTTAACTTTGTGACTTTCTCTTCTGACACCAAATTATCAGTGCTTCCACTATCAAAAATCACATCAAAACACTTATCGTCACACTTGCACCTAGTGTGAAACAATCTCCTCCTTTTCTCAGGTTCATTATCACCACTTGGTAGGACTTTTTTGTTAATTAGTGTTTCTCCTCTTTTAACATCTTAGGAATGTGATGATTTGGCATCTTCATCCACATGTGCAACTCTAGCATGGCCTTTAGTTCTCTTGTGTGTCCTTCCTTGGTGTTGAGGATATTCAAATGCCCTATAAACTTCTTCTCCAAAGTGAAAACATGTTCCATGGAAGCCTCCTCTTCTTGGTCCTTGTCATCATCCCTTCTTCTTTGATCTTTATTATTTTTATCATTTTTTCCTCTCTGATTCTGACTACTACTAGCCTCATCCTTCTTTTTTTGATCTTCATTTTGGCCTCCATAAGACCGTCCACTAGATCTTCCACCATGATCTCTTCCACTTTGTCTACTCTCAAACTTCTTATTCAACTTTTCCTCTACTTTTAGGGAAAATTGGTATGCCTCTTCAATATTGTTCATTCAGACCAAATTCAATTCCTCCTTAATGCTTGGCCCCAATCTATTAAGGAAATGAATAACTTTCTCCTTTTCATCTTCTGCACGACCTGTTCTAATGAGTATTCAATATAAATCCTCCATATACTCTTGAACATATCTCCTTGATTTCTTCAAATCTTGCATTTTCTTCAGTAGATCAAGCTCATAATAAATAAGAATGAAATGTTACTTCAATTTATCCACCATCTGATCCCATCTTGTGATTTTTTCCTTTCCTCTTCTATCTCACTCCAATTAAATCTCTTGCCACTAGATCTTCACATGACCCTTCAATCTGACCTTCACAATCTTGACCCAATCAGGATCCTCAATATCTTCATACTCAAAATATTCTTCTACTTCATTGATCCAGTTGATCAACTCCTCTGAGTTAAGATTTCTAGAAAATGTGGGAACCTCAATCTTAGGTATTTTTCCAATCTTGAAAATGGCCCAAAAAAGTCATTCTTCCTCTTGATTCAAACTTTCACCTTCTCCTTCCTGATCAAAATTTCATTCTTCTTCACCTTCATCATCTCTTTCATCTCTAAGTATAAGATTCATTCATCTATGAATCTCTTCCTACAATGATCACACTTTTCTCTAGAGGTCTCTAACCTTAGGTGACACACCACCATCTCTTCCACCATGTTCCCTTGATGAAGGTATTTTCACGCTTATTGTTCAAACCCTAAACCACGGTCCTGGTGAAAATTACCTCATAGTTGGTGACCTATCTAGACACTCAGGAACTCCTTCTTGGATATCACTTGATGATTGGCACTCCCCTTAATACCACAAAGACATAAAAGAAACAAAGAAACATCAGCAATTTGTAAGAACATAAAATGGGCTTCTTATTATCTCCACAAGCATGGAACTATAAATTTTAGAATTATAATATGCTAATCCACATGGGGACTTCCCTTATGATACTCTATAGGACAAATCATCTAATTATTACATAAAACTTTCAAAACTCCCTTAGACAACACTATGGGCCTTCCTTATATAGACAATTTCCACCACTCAAGAAGGTTCTAGAAATTTTAGCCCTTAAGGCTGACCAACCCTAGAATTATTTTATTTTTCATATTATTACATCATAGTCAACTCAAAACAACTTTCAAAACTCAAAGAGAAATTTTGAAGGAAATTTATTTTCTTCCATTTCAGGTGGCCCAACTGCTAGAGACCATAAGTAATTGCATGTTAACCTGATTGGCTATTATCACCCCATTTCAGAAAGGGCATGAAGTTCTCTACAATGCTTCACTCATGCAACCTATAATCAGCCAAATTTTTAACCTCATTCAAGGCCTCCAAAGCGTTTGTAACAACCCACTAGGGAACCCAAGAGAGATTAACCTAAAATATGCTACTAAGTTTGGTGAATAATTTATTTTTCTAAAGTTAACATACAAGATAAACATTAGTGCAAAAGCAATTACCATCTACTCACATTAAACCAACAACCATCACAGATTACAGAACTCAATGGTCCAATGACGTAGAATTACTTAAGAACAAAATACAACTAAAATATCATCAACAAAAGAATCCATAACATAAAAAGTACAATTACATCATATAACAATAAATTATGATCCTCATGGACATCCATGATTTCTACATAAACTCACATCCACTGCACATGTCACAGGGTAAGTGGTAATTATTTTAACAAATATATTACAATGTCCAGATTAGGTACCACACGTGATACTCTAATACAGGATTAAAAATAATGAAGATAAGAAAAGAAACATCAATGAAGAATCATAAGGAATCCAACTATAGAAGCACCATCAAGCATCAACACCAGGACGTTGAATCTCAAATGGTAAAGAATCACTATCACCTGTCCATGTAGATCCACAAAGGTCTACCCCACCATGCTAAGGAGATAACAACAAACCCCAATCAGATAACCAAAACCAAACAAGGATAGAACTCTAAGCAAGAGGATCCTGAAAGCTCACTAACTCAAGGTACACAAAATACAGTGATAGGTAAGACTCACTGATCTAGAGGCATTTTAATACATGAAGAATAACTATGGAGGGGACTTAAGCTAAATAATATGGGAGTGTCATCACATGGACAACTACTTGAGTTACCCTAGACTGGTCTCTCTGGACCCCAGACCCTCAAGCGTCTATCAGGTTGAGTTACCTTGGACTGGTGACTCTGGACTTTGGACCCCGGACCCTCAACATGATCCATGCAGAACCAGAATATTAATATTGTATTTAATGTTATTCTCCAAGTTTTATTATTAGGTTATCACTTATTAATCAATTTACGATAGGTTACCCTGGTACTGACCCCTTTTGAGCCCTAAACCCCTATTGTAAGCCACTTCCCTAAGATGCACCTATTTAATCTCTCCTAGACTCACAAATCTCACAAAGATCAAATAGGTATACAACCAGGTAATCTCAGATCCAGTTTCACACATAAGAACTAGAAATGATTACAAAGATACCATAAATAGGGAACAAAGCAACATGAGCCCATATGATCACATCAGGTGATGATTAGAATATACACACACATCAAAACATAATGTTGAAATCATGTACAACTGACACATACCCGACCTCTATTTCCCCCCTAGGTCATCTAGTGTCTGATAACACATTAAGCAAAAGAAGACACACTATGAATGAAGAATACACAATTGCATCATAGAAACCTGATATCTAATCCATAGGCATTTAAAGTTTCATATTGATCATAAATGAATCTAAGTATAGAATTACATAAATCTGCTAACATAATGTTGCAACAAAGCCTTAATGAAAGAATATTCCCTAAATGCGATCTAGGATTTCAATAGAATGAAAACACCCAATTTCAGTACAAACATAACCACTTAACAAGTAATTGTTTCTAATCATAACAATTCACATTTATCAAATATAAATTTACAAATAACCACTCTATAAAATGAATATCTTTTAACTAAATATTAATTGCTTAACTAATATTTAATTAAATCTATTTAAACAAAGTTAATATGAAATTTGATTTAAATAAATTAGAACATAATTTAAGTTAAACCAAAATCAATGGATAAGTTTATCTAACTAAAAATAATAAATTACTTAATTAAACTAAGTTAATAAGTAAAATTAATTTAACCAAATTAATAAGGTGATCAAACTAAATTAAAAGGCAAAATTAATTTAAACTAAACTAATTAATAAAATTAAATAAACTTATTAATAATTAAAAATAAACTAAATTAATTTAATTTAAAATTATAAATAACATTTTTAATATATAAAATAAAACATATTAAAGAAAATAAATTCAAAAAACTCTTTTAAAAAAAAAACTTACCTAAGCCTTTTTGCAGGTCTGCCACAGTGCACGACCCTACGCATGGTAGGTGTACCGTGCCTGCACACGACAGCCTGCCACAAGCATATCGTGCCTACGCACGACTGCCGAGGGGTGGGGGAGGTGGTGGCCCCCACCCCTCCTCAAACCACTTTTTAATTTATTTTTTTAATTTAAAATTTTATCTTTTAAAAATATTTTTATTTATTTATTTATTAAAAATACAGTCTTTTCCAATGCACAAAGTATTTTTTTTTATAAATTCTGAAAAAACAAAATTAATTAAAGGAAATGTATTATATTTTTTAAAAAATAATTAAAACATATACTAAAAAAATCATGCATTTGATTGCCTCTTTTATTTTTTGTCTTTTCTGGGTTTATTTTAATTTGACTGTGCATATTTTCCACATAATTTCCAGCAAGCTCATTTTTTTTAACCAGGATTGACTTTTATACCCAAACTAGGTTTTTCCCCACACAAATAGATTTTCTCTCTAATGGGTAAATTTATTTCTTCAAACCCTATAGTCAGACTATAGTCCAGATTTAATTTATTGTTTTCCAAGAAATCTATAAACAATCTTTCAATGAAATTTTTCCAGCATAACATTACTATGCTAAAATTTAATAAAACCTAAAATATTAGATACAAGGGTTTCTCTAGTACCCAAAACAAGGAAATCACTGACGGATCTAAGGAGATAATCATGAAATCATTCAGAAATAAAAATCCATCAAACTACAAAATAGAAATCGCAGAAAGGGCTTTCCAAAACCTACGTCAGATCAAAAGGAAGAAACTGAAATGGAAACCTGTAAACATCTAATTCCTCTATGTAAGAATCCAACCTATAGATCAGAATCCATGAATGATGCAAACACCAAAAATCCAAACGCACAATGTAGCCAAAACAACAAGCAACCACAACAATCCAAAAACTCCAAAATCCAAGCACATAAGCTCTCCAAAAATTCTCCACCAAAACCTATCTAATCTCCCAATGAATGTAATTCCCCCTCGTAGGGATTCAATTCCCCCTTTCATGCAGCCCTAGAGATGACTCAACAGTTAACTCCCAATCAAACTCCAATTACAATTTGAAAGTAAATCCAAATTAATAAATTAAAATAACTTTATTTTGCACAACTCAACTTTGACTTTTGAAAACAAGTTGTTATTTTTTGGAACAATTCACTTTCAATAATGCACATGTTAATAATTAAAAATTTATATTAAATAGATTAAATATTTAAAGCATCCTAAAACCATGTAATTAAATATTTAATTATTTAATAATGCACACACGCATAATTAAATCTAATTACCAATTCAATAATCAATTAAATCCAAATAATTACTTATTTGAATTTTAATTAAATTTCCTCAAATAAACTTAGGAACATGATTAATATTAAATTTAAACTATAATCATTAATCAATAAATCACATAAAAATCACCCATGTAAGCAATAAATCAACTGAGACCAAATAACATAAAACCAAACAAACTCAGGAGAAGGGGTCCATGAATTCATGTCAACTAAATGAATTCGGGTAGCGTAGTCAAAGTAATTCTTATCCAATCCTAGGACAATTAGGCTTAGGTTAGGGTTTTAGGTCTATGTATTATCTCCCCTCTTTACCATTGAGATGAATATTTATGGGCATGCTCACTCCTACCAATTTAGGGAAGATGATGCCCCGTACTTGCAAACCTGCATACAAAATTTGCATGTACATACATATATAAATATATAATAGACAATAGCGGGGATCGACTGATCATGTGGATCTCACAAGCAAGTAACTACTACTTCATCCCTCAACCACATCAGGCACATCAAACAGAAATATAAAACAAACACATCAACCATACACATGCAAGTATGGGGTCAGTAAAATCATAAGCATCAATGATTTCCTAACATATAATCTATCATCCTAAAATAATCATAACATTTATAAAATCAGACTAGGGGTAGGGTACTACAGCCTTATAAACTGAGTTCAAAGTTTTTGTACCCATTTGCCAGTACCAAAAAGTTACAATATCTTCAAAACTAGACTTGATCTGGCAATGAAACTTTATTGGCAGGCTGATATGACCAAAATGAACCTTTACAAAAGAAAATAGACCATTCTGAGGTCAAATGAAAAACATACTAAAAATAGTAAATGTCCCAAAAATAGAAGCTCTACATAAGATAGCCCTTATAGAAAAGAAACCAATAATATTTTTTTTTGGGTGATACAAGATTGCTCTTACACCTAGGATGCTCCTGCATCATGGCTTCTCTCTAGAATGTTTGTGCAACCCCCTTGTCAATCAACAATGTTATAGCACAATCAAATATTGATCTGTTCCTTCTTTCAACTATGTCATTTTTTTGTGGAGTCTTCAGTGCAGATACTTGCCTTTTAATTCCATTTTCATTATAGAAGATAGTAAATTCATCAGAGATAAATTCACCTTCTCTATCTGATCTTAAATTTTTTATCTTCTTACTTGTTTCCTTCTCAAATCTTTCCTTATACCATTTAAACATTTGGAATGCATCATAATTTTCCTGAAGAAATATTACTGATATCATTCTTGAGTAGTCATCAATAAACAAAATGAAATAACAATCACCATAGTATCTTTGAATTCTCATAAGGCCACAGAGATCAATATGAACTAGAGTTTCAAAATACCATTAGATGAGTAAGAATTTCTTGAGATACTTGATTTTGTTATCTTACCAAACTGACATTCCTTGCATATCACTTTATTAGGTTTTCTTAATTTCAGTAGACCTCTGACTCTATTCTTTTTTCTCACCTTAATCATGTTATCAAAATTTACATGACAAAGACTTATATGCCATAAGAAAACATCCTCAACTTTAACAAACAAGAAACTCTTTGTTGTAGTATCAAGGTACAATAGATTACCTTTGGATTTTTCACCGGTTCCAATAAAATCTTCATCAACACCTTAAATGATCACTTTTCTATTTTGCAACTCTAGTCGGTGAGCAGTGTTGTTCAATTATGCAACACTCAACAAATTCTAGTTTAGTCCTTGAAACCAATAAGCATCATCCAATCTGATCTTTTCATTCAATATAATGGATCCTTTTCCTTTTACAGAACATGGAGTATCATTGCCAAATTTAACAAATCCTCCATCATACTCTTCTAGGTTGTGAAACTTATCAATGTCACCAGTCATATGATATGAAAAATCACTATCAATTATCCATGGGTTAGTTTTACTAACATGATAAATAAGGGCTTTTTCATCTTCATACCTCTCTTCTTCTGAATCATCCTTCATAGAAGCATAGACAACTTCCACACATTCTTATGTGTCATTATTCATCATCAATTACTCCTTCCTTGGCTAAGTAGCAATATTTCTTTTCTTATTCCTTGTAGTCTCTAAACCTTCGGTATTGATTCTCCTTCTTGTCACTTTTATCATTCCAATCATTTTCAGGACATCTAGATTCAATGTAACAAATTTTGTTGCAATTAAAACATTTCAAAGGTAGTTTACCTTTATACTTTCCTTTACCTCTCGATAGCCTCTTTGTCAACAATGATTCCAACTCTTCTTGTTCTTTATCTTTGGTTAGGATACTATCATAGTCACATTTTCCCGCACTTTCATGAATATCTCTTTCTCTTCTTGAATTACCAATAGCTATCTTAATGACTTCAAAGTTATTTCAATAGTTGATAGACTATTATCATAATTACTAAGTTCAAATTTATTCAGCTTACCGGTCAAAGCATCAAGAGTAATAATGTTATTTGGTATGGATCAGTTCTTTAATAGAAGATACCCAAATAACATACTTAGATGGCACTATGAGTTATGTGTTTATGTGTCTATGTTCTTTTCATTTCTAGTCAATGTTCCATGAACACCTCGGATGGCACATAAAATTTCCTTTATTTTGAAACTATATTGAGTAATGTTCTCTTCATCCTTCATTCTTATTTCCTTAAATTTTCCTCTCTGACTATCAACCTTTTCTTTTTGTACATGTCAATCAACTCCATAAAATAATACTAGCTTGTCCCACATCTCTTTTGTAGTAATATAGTCCTTAATGTCATTGAATTCAGCATCGGTCATGGAGGAAGTAATTTGAATCATCACCAAGTTGTATTCCTTCTTTTATCTCATTTGATCAATTTTCATAGGTCCAAGAGGTAGTGGAGTGTATTCATTATCCAAAAGATTAAGTGTAGAATATCCAATTCTAGATAGATATAACCTCATCTAGCTTTTCCATGTTGAGAAAATTTATTTATTCACCTTAGGTACTTCCATCCTATGTATCTTTGGATCTTTTACTCAAGTATTTTAAACTTATCCCTTTAGAGTACTTAGTTATAATACCATTTGTTGGATTATGGAGAGGGGGTGGGGGGGGGTGGGGTGAATTAGTAATCCCTGATTCTTTGTACCTTAAAAAACTTTCTCTAATCAAACTTGGTATCAACTCAGTTCGACACACTTCAACATTTACCAACAATAGTAAATTAAGTTTTTCAATCAACAATAACATTCAAAATAATCATTCAATACATATAAAACTAGTATTTAACATGGAAACCCAATTTGATAAAAAAACACTATGGGATTTGTTACCCACTAAAGAAATACTCTTCTAAAGTATGCTCAGTTAAAAGACAATCTGGTTAAATATTACAATGCACATTGTTAAATGTGACCCGATCTAGGGATTTTCCTTAGATCTTTTAGGATCTTCACCCTATTAGGAGTGGCTTGGTTAAAGGTCTTAAAACACTCTTTAGAATATTACCTTTTGGAAAGGTTTTACAATAAGACTACTAGTTCCACTCGGTTAAGAGATCTCTCTATTACAAATATTAATAAGAAATAGTAAATAAATTAACCTATAAATATGTAACTATCCTTTCCATAATTAGATCCTTTGTGAGCTCTTCTTCTTCACTTCAATCCTTCACTTTCCACTGGCTTCAACACTTCATCAATCTTTAGGTTTCTGACTTGGAATTCAACCTTTTTCCTTCTTCACTGCATCGGTCAGTGACTCAATAACCCTTCAATTTTCCAACCATGTGTCCATACATTTTCATCCTTTATGTATAATTTTTTTTTCCACTTAATCTCATTTATCACATTTTATTTTGATTAATTTCAACCGTTTAATCATTCTCACAAACTATTTCAATTAATCTAGAGCTTTGTAAAATGTTTTATCATCACCTTGGAACTTGACCTTTCTTGAAACTTGTTCCTTCTCTTTTTTCCACTTAGATTTGTACCATAGATCATCACCTTGAAATTTCCTAATCGTAGATCTCTTCAACTAACTCTTCCTCATCATTAGAATCTTCCAGGTCATCATAGCTCAACATTAAATGTTGTTCTAATCCTTGTATTTAATTTTTGTTCCTTACTCAGTGGATACCTCTTTTCTTCAACTAAATTTTGGTTAACTTCTCTTGGTGACTAAAACCTTTTGTTCAGTCTTCTTCGTTCCTTTTCCATTACTAAAACTTACTTTCCTTTTACCAAAAATGAAAACTATTTTTCTTACCAACATGACTAATCTTCTTTACCAATTTGATATTAACATATTTTTGGTAGAAAACAATTATATCAACATAATATTAACATTGTCCAATTTGTATCAGTTTCCCAATTAATCTCTTCATCTTCACAACATTTCACTTCTTCTTCTTCTTAACTCATTCAACTTATATCATACTCTGAATGAAATAGAAATACAATATAAATTAGATATCAATTGCTTGACATCAATGCCAAGATAATAACTGATCTAATATTTCTACTATCTTGTATAGTTGTAATCTTAGTCAGTCTTCATCATCATCACCATAAATTATAGTAACACAAACAACATCTATGTGTATAGGTAAAATATTTTCATTAGGAAATTTAATAGAATTGGAATTTGGTGAAGAAGAAGGAGCCTTAGATAAATAATCATTTAAGGCTTTCTCTTTAATCGACTTCTAAGAAATATACTTCAAATCAAATTTAGTTAAAATAATAACCCATTTTAAACTATATCCCTTTTGGGAAAGAGATGCTTCAACGGATCAAATTTGACAATAACATTAACTTCTACATTAGGAAAATGATGTCTAGGTTTTTTATAAGAAAAAACTAAGGCAAGACATTATTTTTCTATATCTGTGTATCATGTCTCATAATCAACCAAGGTATGACTAATGTAATACATAGGTCTTTATTTCCATTCATCGTCACGTTGACCCACAAGAACACTCAATGCCTTTGAAGAAGCTGATGTATAAAGATATAAAGGTTTATTAAGAAAGGAAGTAAAATGAATGGTATGATCAGCCAATTTCAAAACAAACCTTCATATAGCTTTTTATTTTTCCCTTGTAGGATTCAAAGGTGTGAAATAGTTCTAGGGGGAGGCATCTTAACAATAGCATCAATATTTTCATTATCAACCTCTATGCCTCTATCAGAGATTATAAATCCAAGAATTTTTCCAATATATACCCCAAAATAATTTTTTTGGGATTCATCCACATATTATTTAATCTCCTAATAATTTCAAAAATATTTATAAGGATAGGCACATGATCACCACATTGAATGGATTTATCAAGGGTATCATCAAAATAATCTTCAAGAATTTTATGAATATGATGCAGAGGTTGAGTGGTGGGATGACCAAACACTCCAAAGTTTTAAAAAGTAACAAGGTTAAGCCCATTCCCCAACACCATAAAAGCCTAGAATAACTTGCAACTTGACACAACCACCCCTACTGGCCAATCTAGTTATAATTTATGAATATAGAATAGATGTTGGCAAGTGATGTTTGAGAGTACTATGGAACACTTAAGGGTTTTCATTTATGGAATTACTTATGTTGGAGTGATCGCATGAAATGAGTATAGGTATTGGAGACACATTCATGAAAATGACTAAGTACAGAATTAGAATAATAGTATTCTGCAGTACAGTTTTGGTCAACGAAGATAGCATATGATATATTATGTCTTGCAAACTTAGAGGAAGACTTTTTGGGATATGTAGCACCTTCAATTAAGGTTGCACATTTTTTGGTGTTGATATCAGTAAGATACAATGTTGTGAAGGTATGCGAATATAGAGAAATAGTGTAACAGGGTATGTAAATAGTCACAATGATTGAGAGAAGGCTAGACAGTATGGTAACGTGCTAAGTCAGATGAAAGTTGTATATTGCCGACAGTTTGGTAATATAAGATTGCTGACTCTACATTTATCATTTGTATAAGTAATTGTTATGTATTTGAGAGCTTATTGGATGGTAGAATTGATATAAGTATAGAGTATTTTGTGAAAGAGATAAGTGTGAAACTATGTGATAGAAATGGATGCGAATTTGGGATATTAGTAAAGGAAGATAGAAGATGCAAGATCTATGATTAACAAAGCTATAACTAGAACTATCAAAGCATAGAAGATGCTTGTATTTTTCACTACTTGAAGAACACTTTTGTGAAAAAGTTTTGATTTTAAGAGATATAATCTTACCACACATTTAACAGGGTTTTTGTATATACCTCTAATAGGGTTTTGTATTCCTCTAACAAGGAAATATACTATGTAATACTCAGCTCCTAACAGGGATTCAATATTTTAGTGCATAGTTGTGGGTACCATCCCCACCGGGGTTTTCCCTTGGCTAGGGTTTCCTCCAAAAAAAATAATGGTGTTATGAGTTATGTGTTTATGTTCTTTTCATTTCATCATTGATATGGTTTATTTGAAATTGGTTGAAGTTTAATTTAAAGTGTTGTAATATTGATTTAGCCCTCCTCTCAGTATTACTTAATCCTAATAATTGGTATCAGAGCTATTGGCCCTCAGAGAGAAAGCCTAACAACTTAAGGGAGATTAGAATGGATTCAAAAAGTTTGCAAGAGAAATTTGAAGGAGCACTTGATGACTTGGAGAAAGAAAAGGCTGAGAATGGTGAATTGAAATTCAAATTGAGAAGACCAGAATGTTTCCTCAAGAAACTAAAGGAATAGCTTGCAATTTTAAAAATTCAGAGACAAGACCTTATGGATAAGATCAAAGAGGATTTAGAAAATGATACATTAGACCAAGTAAAGAAGCTGGAGCAAGAAAAGGAGAAAATCAATCTTCTGATGATTAAAGAAATTCAACATGAAAATGATGCAAGATACAAAGTTGAAGAGACACTAAAAGAAGAAAATATGCAGATAGGACAAATGAAAATTGGACTTGATCACTACGAGGATAAATGTAGGAATTGGAAAAGTACAATTAGATCATAAAAAGAGAACTCACTTAATCCAAGTTACACACTGAGAAGTTACACATGAGAAGTGATAAGATTGATGAACAGAGAGAAAGATAGAAACCTAAAGGAGACATGATTGGAGTTGGATACAATAAAGGAGAATGTTCTAAAACTCATGAAGAATATCATGAAGCAAAGATTGAAGAAAGACCTACTCTCTAGAGACCTAGAGATCAAATCAGACCTTTCAAAGGTAGATGCTTTGGATGAAACAAACTTGGACACATGAAAAGAGATTGTATAGGTAATAGTCCTTTCAAACCCTTTACTGGTTATTGTCATAACCATTATGCATATGGAAACAAAAAGGTAGAATGTCAGAAACCTGATTAGTCTAGATATAAACAAGATTACATCAGAGAGGAGTCAGTATCCAAGATCATATGCTACAAGTACAATAACCTTGGGAATACTGTAAGGTATTGTAAGATACATGTAAATCATAATAGAAGACCACCTACATTCTTCAAATGCAACAACTTAGGAAACATATAAATTTTTTGCAGGTATAATGGAACAAACAATAGAAGAGGACCGCCACCTGTGGTTATAAAGAAGAATATTGGTGACAATGGTAAAATTATTAATGAGTACATGGATGAGTTTAAGAATAATTTTTAAAAAACCATAGAATGAAGATGATGAGAAGATATGGAAGGTAAAATATTATAATAATGTACTAGTTCAGGGAGAGACAGTAGATACTACAGTGTCTTTGCATGATGATTACATTGCTACATCAACCTAGAAGGCCGCATGGCCTTAGGGGGAGCATTGGATGTAGACAACATAATATATCCTACCCCTAATTATGTGAAATAAGCTCATGCAAGCTTAGATATGGTGTGTATGGACACTATGGAGTCTATGTTTGTGATTGCAACACTTGGAGATTCATATCCTATGATCACAAAATTATGTTTAACTGGATAGTGTGAAGGTGAGCTATATGTGATTAATGAAGTCACTCACCTTGCGATGAATAAAACACCTTGAAACATATCCTTTCAACATCATTCGATTAGCAGCGACCAAGGAGAATAGAGTTACAAAGAACTAAAGCCATCTAGCAAATACATCGTGTGATCATTTGAAGAAAAAGATCTGTATTTTGGTGTATTAAAGGTATTTAGACTATATACTCTTTCAAGAAGCTATCAATGCACTTATGATATTTGATGTTGTTGATAGACTGAGGTACAAGTTTAAGAGGCACCCATTTATGCCTTGTGAGGATGATCTGGAAGGAGTATTTTTGCAAACTCCTTATGGCATGTTACCCATTGAAGATATTAGGGCTTATATTCACTGCAAGTATGAGACTATTGGGGATGTAGAGATCTATAGGGAGATAATTGAAATGATAGATTTTGATGGAAAGATGAAAGAAGAGTTCAAACATTTGGAAGACCAATCTATTATCAAGTTAACCCTCCTGAATGAGTTCTATGAAACTAAATGGTTCAAGATCATTCTAAAAATAATCCATGATCAGTTCATTTGGATTGGAGAGTGGCCTGTTAAGATATGTAGCCAATTGATTCATGAGATAACTGGATTGGACAATACTGGAGCACTCCCAGTAGTAGAGAAAGACATCTGGAGACAAGTAGAAAACCTAACACATTCTAAGTGAGATAAGAGAGTGATGATTGTGAATGACATCTTTTAGCAAGATGTGAGATTGGTAGCAATGCTACTAGGTTACAAGTTATTCTACAATAACAGACCTAATTTTGTGTCAGCAAGAGTAATTATGATGGCCTTGACAATGGTGAAGGAAAACACAAAATATAACCTATGTGAGATCCTAGCACAATAATTGTTGGAGAATGTGAAAATTATCAAGAAGGATAAGTGAAAGGCATTTAGGTTTGGTTCACTTCTAGTCCACATATACATCCACATTGAGCATAAATTTCCTAGAATACACCCTACGGCATGGAAGGACAGTGTACGTACTAGTATAGAAATCTCAAAAAGCTATTGAAGACAAGATAAAAATTGGGTAGATGGTGAAATGTTTGCAATGACTAAAATTCTTCAAAGGAAAATGAAGGAGAGGTGCAAGATACTTGAGGAGATAGTTGAGAAATACAAAGACACAATCTATTTCATGGATGAAACTAACTATGTATGCTTTGAAGTAGTTGAACAAAGAAATAAATAGTGGTACCCTATGGAGTACGAGGTCAATTTTGAGGTTCTCACAATGCAAGTTGAACATGTACTTGTTGGAATTAGGAGAGATAGGTACTGAGAGGGGAGGGTTGAATCAGGGCCTTCAAAAACTTTACTTGTAAACCTTTTAGATCTATGACTGTAAATAGTGATAACCTTGCAAAATAACTTGTATCTAATTGCATGTATCAATCATCCATTTAACATATGAAAGTAAACAATATGAAATCAAAATAGCAATCACATAACACAAGTATTTTGGTAAGATAGAAACCTTTGTTAGAAGGTAAAAACTATGGTGGGGATGACACGCATAAACTCTTCACTACTGTAGATAGAAAAGGTTTTCCTGTTAGGGCTACAAGTTTTGATAACTTCTGGTGATCTTAACCTGTTAGGAGTGACATATTAGATTAGCTAGATCTACCTAGTTATAGGATTTTAACATTACTAATGAAGTGTGCACTCAGTTAAAAGATTTACATAAGACTGTTAAGTCCACTCTATTAAGAGATTTATCCAAAAATCTATTACAATTGTTTGAAAGCAATAGGCAATTATTTTCTAATTGACAACTCAATTGTCTGATACAGATCTATAAAGTACTGAATGTATTTCACCTTTACTATGATGAATCCTTGCTCTGAATCACTCGGCAACCTTTTCTAATTCTACTTAATCTGATATCCTTTGCAATCTACTTTGTTAACTAATAGACTTGAAGTTAGGCAAATGCTTCAAGTTTCTCCTTGATTTATATATCTATTCTTGCATCAGTTCATATCACAAATGATGTAAAGATACATTTATATAGTGATTTGCTTTTGCCGCTTTAACAAAATTAGGTTACACAACATAGTCATAACCCTAAGATCTACGGTGTACAAAAATGACCTAGATTAGACTATTACATAAGATATACATCGCATTTAGTGAATATCATAACAATAAATATTCTTTGATCTTGGTAAACCATTTTTTGATCTATTGTAACCATTTGCATAGAAGAATGTGCCATTTTAGATTACTATGCCATTTTTTGTGATCCTCGGTAAACACTGTATAAACTTCTCGATGTATACTGTGACGCTCAGTGTTTACTATTTGTCGATGTCGGTGATGTTGTTGCTTGGTAAACTATGTAGTGCTTGGTGTATAAGCTTTACTGATTAGTCTGTCTTTCTTCTAGTTACCGATTTTCTTAATGTAAGTGACCGACCGATATCTTTGATAACCTTTGATACTAATGACAACCTTTAATGCTCAATAGAGATAACAATCTCCCCCTTTGGCATTAGTATCAAAAATTGAATGTATATAGATAAAATTTTCTATATATAACTTATATCTCCACCATATACATATATGCTTATCAAAATTTCTAAAGTACTCCCCCTCCATGCATGCTCCCGGTAATATGTAGTATACATAGCATCTATGTACATATTTGGCATAATGAATTATACATTTATTTCCCCCTTTTTGATAGGAATGCCAAATACAAAAAGTTAAACTGTATACTCACATCTTGTCAAAAATATGCGGGTGGGTTTTCTTGACTGACTCCAAGAGGTTTTCCTATTCCTCTTTCAAGTTGGTGACAGCAATATGCTCAAGACTGACTTGTGCATGCATGTCGAAGATGTTCTCCAACACCAAAATCTCAGGTGTTGCAACAAGTTGTTCTGCTTTGACAATGTGTGCCTCAAATTTTTTTAGGTATGGCAGGAGTTCTGTCTATAACTCAATGACCTAATCAGTTATGTGCTCTTCTTATTTCTTGAGATCTTCTATCAACCGTCAAAGTTCCTAGAATCGGTGAATGTTCTTTGAAAAATCATGTGGCTCATTTGTAGTTGCATTTGCATTAGTCATGATTTCATCTTTCAGACCTTTTATCTTTTCACTAATCTCAATAGTGAAGGTTTCCATAGTGCATAGCTTCAGTAAGAATTGACAAATTAACTGGGTTATTGATTTTATTTCAGCTATTACCTCAGATAATTTGACCTTTTTGATTGCCACTTCTTGGCTAATTCTTTCTGCCAGTTTATTTTGTATCCTTGACTCTGCCCTTTCTTCAAGCCATTTGTCTCCATAGGTATCTAGGGCATTGATCTTCTCTATTAATATAGCAAGTTGATCTATGATGGGAGCGTCTTCATCAATATTCACCTTAGATACTACTTGTTCTAGGATATCCCTCACATCTGTTAAGATTTCTTTTCATTTTGTTTCTTGCTTCAGCTTCTCTTGAGCTGCCTTCCTTGAACATAATTCCCCATATCTTCTTAATTCCTCAGGGCTAAGGGTCCTCAGGTCACACTCAAGAATAATTATCACTTCATCTAGGGTGATCGAACCTTTTCCTTTCTTTTTCTTCTTCTTCTCTGATACTAATGGTGATTTCTTATCAATAACAACAAGAGACTTATCTCCAGTCTTAGGAGTATCCTTCCTGATTAATACACTCTCTTCCTTCTTCTACTCCTTGATAGCCATTGTCTTGGTTGATGGAGTGGGAGCCTCGAGTGTGGTGTCAGATGGGATCACCTCAGTTGCCTTTGTTTCAACTATTACCTTTGTCTTAGTGGAAGGTGCCTCTATTTTGTTAGGCTCATCTATCTCTATAGGTTTCTTAGTTTCTTGTACCCCTATGGTGTCTTTGTGTTGCTTGGGGTTTGAGCTGTCGGGTTGTTCCTGTGAAATAATTTCTACTACTTTTGCAAGTACAGGAAGCTCACCCGATAGTGATGTAAATGCACATTCAGTGACTTGTTCTTCAACTTGATTGTTTAGGGGTGCAATATTTACATCCTCATCTTCCTTGTCATCAAGATCACCATTTGTGATGTCCTCAATGAGTACATTGTCATCAATTTTCTTCTTCATTTGGATCTCTACTTGATCCGGTGCATCCTGTGAGATATTTATGTCTTTTTTTTCTTCAGTGATATCAATTACCTCAGTAAGTGATATACCAGAATCCTTTGACTTCTCTTCTATAGTATCATCAATGTAAATACCTTTTCCTTTGGAATTTTGTCTATTTTTAGACAGATTTAAATATGCGTTTTGCTTAGCTTGTTCTTTGGCTTTAATGATTTCTCTCCATAGGGCATCGCCAGTCTTATCTACATCCACCACATTATCATCCAGTATCATCATGGCTTAGTTCTTTATAGAAAATCTCAGTTGATGATTAACCATGAGTTCATCAAGTTCTGCTAGGCTTAGATGTGGAGCAGCCCAAACTATAGATCTTTCTCTCTTTCTTTTCTCAGTTTCAAGTGCATAAGCCCACTTTTGATTTATCCCATCATCCAAATCCTTTGGTAATGAACATGCAAATTCTAATGGTACTCTCTTGAAATTTATCATCATTTGGATGACTGCCTCTTCTAACTTGGTTTGATCCTCAGTTAACATCTTGTCAAATCTACCTATTTTCAGATCAGTAAGGTCTATGTTCTCAATTATATCTTCAATGACTTCATATATGGACATTACCTTGTTGTTTACCACCTTGAATTGATTTTTTTCATCCTCATTTTTAGTGTCATCAAGGTCTTCTTTACCTCTTATCATTATTCTCCTCTTCTTGGGTGCTTCAGCTGCAACCTTGGATCCTTTCTTCGCATAAGTCTTAGTTGGTGTAGCTACCTTTCATTTTATTACCTTTTCTGCTTCCTTCTTTTGTGGTGGTGAAGCTATAGTTGATGATCTTGTCCTTATACTTTCTTGTACTGGTAACTACTTCTTCTTAGGAACTTTGAAAGGAGGAACTGGTGTGGGATCTTTTTCTTCTTTAGACTCAGTTTCCTCACTATCATATGGCTTGTCAGCTAGCATTAACTAACCTTCAGTTTCTTGTTCAACCGGTGTCTCCTTAGATGAGCCAAAGACATCTCCAAATCTAGCAGTAAGATCTTTCTTCATCTTCTTTTCCCTCCTAGACATTTTACCAATGTCTATGCCTATAGTGATTCTAGATTTGGCCTCTTCATATGTTCCAAACCTAGTGGCAATGGGGTCTTTTGGTAATGAAAGTAGTGCATTAATAGATTTCAATATGAAATCATGGTTCATTTCATAACCCATAGGTGCCAACCATTTTGATCTAGGTTCAACTGCTTTTATCATAGAATGATCTATGTCTACTACAAAACAAATGTCTCTCTCAAAATTTTCAACTAATTCCCTTGGAATTCTACTTCTTTGATGCATTTTGGTCTGAAATTCTTTGAAGTATGCATAAAATTCTATGTTTAGTTTATTTCCTAATTTTCTTATCATCTCGGTAATCTATGCATTTATGGTTTATCTATTGTCTAGTTTACTTTACCGATGCCAGGTACATACTTTTGTAGATAGAAAAATATACAAACAAGTAGTGATCCAAACTTACAGGTGTTTAACATCTTTGACCTTATAGTCTTCATATTTTCCTGTAGTTGATGTAATAGTACCTCGGTAAGATCAACCTGGTGACCTTTCTCCACAATTTTGTATGCCATTTCTATTGTGCTGTAGGGTACGCTATTGAGTCTACACGATTGAAATATTTTATACCCGATTACATGTGCTGCGAATTTAACTATTGGGTCTTTGATTGTTGAAATCTTCAGTGCCCAACTATCCCATTGAGCTCTAGTGTTCTTCTCAACATTAGGTCATGATGAACTACAAAAGGCTTTTGCCTTGTTGGTTGTAGGGAGGCCTGTAACCCTACTGATCATTTTCTTAGTGACCTCTATTGGTTTATCTAGCCATAATTTTCCATTGTGATACCTACTTAATACGATTCTGATTGTGTCTGTCTTAAATGAGTGCAAATAGTAAGTGACACATGATAACCCTGATTCCTCAATCTTCTTGTATTCTTGTTTTAATTTTCCATCAATGCCACTGAGTAGTTGATGTGTTGCAATAGTTTCATAGTCTCCTACTTCTCCAATTTTGCAATGAATATACGCTCTTACGTCTTCTTTCAATAAAACCCTATCTGGTATGCTTGAGAAAGCACCCATTGAATCTATTTGTGATGTGACCTTGGGATGTGGCTTGAACTTAGGTTCATCAAAATTTTCCCTTACAATCAAATTAACTTCTTCCTCGACACTTTGAGATTTTCTAGTGGACGATGTAGATGCCATATATCGATTTAGGGTTTTGGCTAGCAGTAGGTAAATAAAGTGTACGATAGAAAATGAACTTACTCAGAGTCATCAAAGAGTGATGTTGGTTCAATCTACAGTAGCCTTGAATCCTTCTAAAAATCCTTTTAGCTTGAACTCTTTTCTGTGAAATCTTCTCTCTTCAAATCGTAATGTAAAAATGAACTCTATTTCTCATGTATTTATAGACTTTTTGATATTCCCACTCAAACTTTAGTGCAATAAATGCTTGACCTACTTTTAGTTCATAACAAGTATCAGCTCGGTGACAACTAAAATTTGATCTTCTCGGTTAACCTTAAACAGTGATTACCGATGGGTAACCAATTCTCGGTCTAACTTTTACTGACTGTATAACTTTGTTAGCTCAAAACATGTAAACCATAGCGCATCTTTATTTATGAAAATTTGGTATGTGCACAACATATATAAGGAACTATATGTAAAATGTGATCATTTTAAAATGTCAGTTCCATACATACCTATATCACCTTAAGTGGAGTTACCGATGTCACCCAATCTAGTGGATGAGGTTTCACCGATAGCATTACTTGACTCAACATTCTCATTAGATGCCTTTCTCCACACCGTGTTCCTTATCTTCATGATATCTACAATAGTGTGTCCACTCTCAAATACATGATTTTCATCTAGTGCTTGGTTTCTATAGTCCTTTCTTAAATGACTGACCCTATGATAGTGCATACATGCCATTCCATTGCTTGTCCAGCTTCTTGATTGTCCAATCTGACTCTTTCTATAACAATTTACTGCAATATGTCGATATCTACCACAAGCAGTATAGTTAACCCAAGTGTTATAATCCCAAATATAAGAATTACCTTGTCTCTTCATTTGATAAGTGATACAAGAGCATCCTAGGTGTAAGAGCAATCTTGCATCACCCAAAAATATTTCTAGTTTCTTTTCAATAAGGGCTATCTTATGTAGAGCTGCTATTTTTGGAAAGTTGCTATTTTTAGTAATTTTTTGTTCATGCTCAGAATGGTCTATTTTCTTCCCTAGAGGTTCATTTTGGTTATATCAGCCTGCCAGTAAAGTTTCATTGCTAGATCAAGTCTAGTTTTGAAGATATTGAAAATTTTCGGTATTGGCAGCAGGGTACAGAAACTTCGAGCTTAGTTTTGAAGGCTTTAGAGGCCCCAGATGAGGTTGAAACTTTGGTTGAATGAAGCTTGCTTGATTTAGGCATTGTAGAGTGCTTCATGCCCTTTCCAAAATGGGGTCATAATAGTCAATCGGGTCAACGGGTGATGACTTATGGTCTCCAGAAGTTGGGCAACCTGAAATGGTGGAAAATAAATTTCCTTCAAAATTTATGTTTGGGTTTCAAAAGTTTTTTTGAGGCAACTTTGATGTAATAAATTGAAAATAAAATAATTCTAAGTTTGGTCGGCCTTATTGGCTAAAATTCTGGAACCTTCTTGGGTGGTGGAAATTGCCTATATAAAGAAGGCCCATAGTGTTGTCTTAGGTAGTTTGGGATAGTTCTGGGTAGGAGATCTGGGTAATAATTCAAGGCTTTTTCCTACAGAATATTGTAAGGGGAAATGCCCATGTGGCTTTTCATATTGTAATTCTAAAAGTTTGTAATTCCACATTTGTGGAGATAATAAGAAGCCCATTTTCTATTCTTGCATATTGTTGTTGTTTCTCTATTTTTGTTGTGTTTGTGGTATTAAGGGGAGCACCCTTCATTAATAAGGCTTTCGTTGTGTTTTTTTCTTAGGAGTCCATACTTGCTTCATCTTAGCCTTACACTCTCATGTTGTGTGTCCATGTTTATTACAAGTATAGCATATTTTCTCCACAATAGTATTGTTAGCAATATCATTCTATTTAGCTCTACACTCATAAGCTTGGTGTCCAAACTTACCACAGTAATAACAATATCCATTAAACTTAGGAGTGATAGGAGGTTTACCTTGTTCTTTGCTTCTACACACATTAAATGTATGTCCTGGTTTGCCATAGTGATAACATGTCAATACTTTAGGTTTCTGACTTTGATTATTGTTGACTTTTTCAGCTGGTTGTGATGATTCTCCTTCACCAATATAGCCTATCCCAGATCTACTCCCAGATCTTCTTTGATTAGTCTGAAAGTCATCAATCTTCTTAGAACTATCCTCAGCCAATTTCATCATTTCATTGTGTTTCTGTTGATTTTTCACTTCATTCCTCAGCTTCTCATTCTCCTCTCTGAGTCTTGCAACATCTTTAAGGTTCCTTGATAATTCTCCATTTACTCAGTTTACTTCTTGATTCACAGTCATAATTTGATTAGATACTTGGAAGTGATGATCAACGAGTCTTTGTATTTCATTTTCTTTAGCTTGAAGTTGTTCAGTCATCTATCTTTGGTCATCAATAGCCATATTCCTTTCTTTCTTGGCTTGTCTAGCATTGTACATTATTTCTACCATTCTCACCATTTGAGATTCTTGACCAATTTGTAGTGCTTTCACTTGATCAAGTAAGTGTTGATTCTTTTTAGACAAATTAGTGATTATACTTTCAGATCCATTAGAGATACTTCCAGAACTAGATCCAATATGCTCAAACATTTCATCAATAGATTATTCATGGTAACTGATCTCATTTTGTAGAATGGCTAGGTTCTTTCTTTCAACCAATAATTTCTTCAGTCCTTCATTGGCTTTCTTATACTGTTCAACAAACATCTACATCTGTATCTTCTGATTCTCAATAGTCTTATCAAGCTTATATCTCTCCATGGCTTAGATCTTTACCCTTCAGTGGTTAAACTATTCAACAAGAGAACTGTGCTCTGATACCAATTGTCAGAATTAGGAGAGATATGTACTGAGAGGGGAGGGGTGAATCAGTGCCTTCAAAAAATTTACTTGTAAACCTTTTAGATCTATGATTGTAAATAGTGATAACTTTTCAAAATAATTTGTATCTATTTGCATGTATCAATCATCCATTTAAATTATGAAAGTAAACAATATGAAATCAAAATAGAAATCACATAACACAAGTATTTTGGTAATGCAAAAACCCTTGTTAGAAGCTAAAACCTACGGTGGGGATGACACCCACAAATTCTTCACTATTGCAAATAGAAAAGGTTTCCCTATTAGGGCTACAAGTTTTGATCACTTATGGTGATCTTACCCTGTTAGGAGTAACATATTAGATCTGCTAGATCTACTTGGTTATAGGATATTAACAACACTAATGAAGTGTGCACTCAGTTAAGAGATTTACATAAGACTATTAAGTCTACTCTATTAAGAGATTTATCCAAAACTCTATTACAATTGTTAGAAAGCAATAGGCAATTATCTGCTAATTAGCAACTCAATTGTTTGATACATATCTATAAAGTACTGAATGTATTTCACCTTTACTATGATGAATCTCTTCTCTAAACTGCTCAATAGCCTTTTCTGATTCTGCTTAATCTGATATCCTCTGCAATCTACTCTATTAACTGATAGACTTGAAGTTAGGAAAATGCTTCAAGTTTCTCCTTGATTCATATATCTGTTCTCACATCATTTGACATCACAAATGATGTAAACATACATTTATATAGTGATTTTCTTTTTTTGCTTTAATGAAATTAGGTTACACAACATAGTCATAACCCTAAGATCTACGGTGTACAAAAATGACCTAGATTAGACTATTACATAAGATATACATCACATTTAATGAATATCATAACAATAAATATTCCTCAATCTTGGTAAAATGTTTTCTGATTTGTTGTAACCATTTCCATAGAAGAATGTGCCATTTCAGATTACTATGCCATTTTTTGTGATCCTCGGTAAACACTGTATAAACTACTTGGTGTATACTATGATGCTTAGTGTTTACTGTCTGTTGGTGTCAATGATGTTGTTTCTCAGTAAACTATGTAGTGCTCGGTGTATAAGCTTTACCGACTAGTCTGTCTTGGTTCTAGTTACCGATTTGCTCAATGTAAGTGACCGACTGATATCTTTTATAACCTTTGATATTAATGACAACCTTTAATGCTCAATAGAGATAATAGTACTAGCAACTGAGATAGACACATCTGAGGAGAGATGGGGAACTTACTTGGAAAATTCAACAAAAGTTGATTGAGAAAATAGTTGATGACATTACTACAAAGGAAGGAATTACAAAGGAGCAGCTGAGAGAAGTAAGGACAAAGATGACAAAAGGATCCTCTAGCTTGGAAATTGAGGCACCTTCTCCTTCTGAAGTTGAATAGACAATAACTCCGACTCCTGATATAATTGATTTATCAATTACACATCAGAAGATTGAACAAGAGGTTGCACCTGTGACCACACCTAGGAGATCTACAAGATCTAATAAACCAAGCAACCCTAAGAAACAAAAGGTAGAAGTAGAAATAAAGAAGAAAGAGGACAAGGTGATTGAGAAGAAAGAAGAAAAAGAAGTACATAAGAGGCCACAAGGCATGCAGAAGCCATATATCCAGATGTTACAAAAGAGAGTAATAAGAGATGGAAATCTAAAGATAGTAAATAGATACTATGAAAGTTATGATTCTAATAATTGTTATACACTAGATTTTGCGCCTCTGATCTCAAGCTCTCATAGTCTTGATAATCTAGTATAACATGGGAATCATCTCAAGGTTGTGGGACCCTTTGCTAACCAAGATGAGACCTCTAGATTCTAGGCTGGTTCCTCTTGGATAGTCACCCTGATTTGCTCTTAGACAGGAAAGTAAAACTTTGAGGGGAAAGGGATAGAAGGAGTGCATGAAAGGGAAATGACAGGAAAGTAAATCTACCTATTAGGTGATGCACCGAACTGGGGTTTGGATCTTAGTATAGAGGGATGAAACCAGTGACAAACTTGGGTCTAGGAGATCACAACTTACTGAATAGGCTTGCATGAGTATTTCATTAGAGGGCCTAAAAATTAGACACAAATTATGACCTGCAAGCAGACATTCTCTTCAGCTAAAGGGACACAGGAATGAGATAGAATGATAGGGGCTGAAGGATACTCACAACCTCACTCAGATCAAATCAAACACAATAGTGCACAAATAAGCTGAAAAGTAAAGGGGATCAGGAAAAGCTAAGTATCACTGAAAGCATTCATAAACTTCAATCCAATAAGAGATAATGCAAATAGGGAAAACACAAGGACATGAAAGAATATCACAAAAATGCCTCTGCCATGCTTGTATTATCAATGGGAACTTACAAGATATGAAAAACTAAAGAGCAAAAATGCTATAGATAGTTCTCCAAGGAAAGACTTTCTCTTTCTACAAAAATGTGAATTCTGAGCACTAGTGGCTCCAAAAAACAATATATACACCTTTACTGCATGCAGGTAGAAATCAAAAATCTTCTAAGGCTACATAAATATGTATTATAATAATTTGGCCCTAAAACAAGTCACTTCTGATCATAATTAAACTCTGCAAAAAAAAAATCAGAGCCAATCAGATATTTTGCCCTTGCGTGCCCATCTCTGCACTAATCCTACCTGCAGACAAACATTCATCTTGATCCATCTACCTCCCTGCAACCTACTCAGCCATGAATGCTCAAAAATCTGATCAGATATTTAAAAGGACTAAAAAATGGCAGCCTAAAAGATCTTTGCACATATCTATCGAACTGCAACCGCCTTGAAAATATCATCAATTTTTTAGCTGCCACACTTGCAAACATTTCCCTCAGAAGAAAGCTCATATGCCGTACCACTTTGACAAAGCATTGGTCGCATGATCGCATGAGCCGAAAGGCCTTCATGCGATCATGCAACAACCTCTTGAGAAACTACTTCCGCCCTTTGAAAATGTCAATGGTCGCATGATCGCATGAGCCGTAAGGCCTTCATGCGATCATCCGACAACCTTTTTTAAAAAACTACCTTACCACCATATAAGCATTTCTCGGGACCCGCAAGACACCACACCTATCACAACTTGCCACGTGGCCCAACATGAGCTGACCACACTATCACCCCTACAACAACACCACCTGAAAGTACTACTTTGAAAAGGTCAATGGTCACATGATCGCATGAGCCGAAAGGCCTTCATGCGATCATGCGACAACCTTGAGAAACTACCTCCACCCGCATGAAGCCCATCACAACCGCTAACAGCTTGTCGCATGGTCTCATGGGCTTGGAAGAGCCCATGAGATCATGTGACCAACTGTAAGATGTCCCCCGATGACTGCTAGTGGCATCATCAAAACTATTGGCGCTGACTACAAAAATAACCCTGGGTTCACCCTGGGTTCACCTTTCCTTAGTCGCTGAACTGCTTGATATTTTAACTAACCCCAGCTCTTCCTGGCAATTACATGACTAAAGCCACAAAACTGGGTCCACCTTGCCACCGCTTTGAAAATTTCAAGCCCAAGATGTACTACAAACTTAACCCCGGTTTCACCCCGGGTCACCCTCTCCTCCGATCACCAAGTCACGTTATTTTTTATTAACCTCGGGCCTCATTTAGCGACTATGAGAAATCTGCCAACCGCGTAACTATGCTCTTTCTTTACCAACCCCAGGCTTGGAACCACCATGTGTCACTTCCCCATTCATCCTGACCACTTTGTCAGCAATACCTCGGCAACCCTTGGCATGGACCCACTCAAATTTTAGATTCCCATGTAACAATAGGTGCAAGATCGCATGGCTCCTAAATATTCTTTGAGATCTTGCGCCAACCACTCATCTTATTAAGCTATAGCTCCACTAACAAGTGGGCCCACCAAAATCTTTTTTGACAGTTGATGGTTTGTTGCATGATCGCATGTGGTTAGGAAGTTGCATGCAATCATGTGACCAACCACATGATGCTACCCAAAGACTGCACTCATCACCACCAGAACCGACCGAAAGACATTGACAGTTTGTTGAATGGTCGCATGGGCTTGGAAGAGCCCATGTGATCATGCAACTAACCATAAGGGGTTAGCCACCAACTGCCACTGAAGTCCACTGATCCTTGCCTAACTGCTTACCATTTGTCGCATGATCGCATGCGGCCAGGAAGGCCCATGTGATCATGTGACCGACTGCGTGATGCTTACTGATGACCGTTACCACTTGGAGTTGACCGCCGAAAACTGACCACTGAAGATTCCTTGTTGACACCGCATCAACAGTTGTCATATGATCTCATGGGATCGGAAGATCCCATGCAATCATGCAACAGCCGTCGAATCTTTCTCTGCACTGGCATGACTTTAGGCACTAGGACCCGCCTATCAGAATTGCGCACTTAGGGAAAAATATAGATGCCGGAGAAGTGTAAAGTGTAGAAGGGGTCAAAAACATAGAAGGTTTTTGAGCAAAGGTTGAAAACACACTAAATTTTTAGAGTGGACAATGAAAACACACCAAATTTTCAGACCAAAAGGTAGAAACATTCTGAGCCTGCAGAGAGGAGGTCGAAAACACATTGGGTTTTCAACACTTGAGCAGAAAACACACTGAACTCTCAACATTAAAAGGTAGAAAACACAGAGAGTTTCAACACTTGAGCATAAAAGCTTGGAAAATAGGGCTGTGGCTGAAAATGGACGAGAGGGAAATTTTGGGCAACATTTTGGCGACCTCTGTGGGATGTCAGCCTGCTAGACATAGACTAATAGCCTTGAAAAAATTCATTGGGCATGGGGTCATTTCTTTTGAGCACAAAACTTTTAGAGACAAAAAATGAATCGGAAAGACAAACCTGGACACGGGCACTTCTTGGAAACCAGGGAAAAACTAAACTAGAAAGCTGGAAAAAAGCAGGAAAAATATTTACAAGGATTTACAAGAAGGACCTACAAAGAGGGATTAACCTCAAAGCAAGGCTTCAAGTGGAAACTGTTCACTAAGATTGGCAGGATAGCTCCTTCAAGGGTTGAAAACTGAAAAGCGTTGGATCCTCTGCACTCTATTATAACAAATGGCCCACCCCAAAAGGAATCAAACTTTGTGTGCTTGCCAGGTTTTGATCTGAACTCATCCCATTTGAGAACTACATCTTCAATTTTGAAGTTTCTGACCCTGGCTCTTTTATCAAAGATTCTCTTTGTTTGACTCTGATGGAATGCCATATCTTGCATTGATTTATCTCTAATCTCTTCTAGCTCCATCAACTGGGCATATCTGATTTGCATAGGATCGCTTTCTTCAAACAAGGCATACTGAGTGGCTAAGTCCAAAGCTAGTAGTTCAGTTGAAATAGATAACTTAGCCTCTCTACCATACACCAACATGTATGGGGAATTACCAATGATTTTCTTTAGAGTAATTCTATCTAACCACAAGGCAGATTTCATTTTAGTATGCCAGTCTCTCTGACTGTCTTGCAGGGTCTTTTTGATTATTCTAATCAGATTCTTATTTATTGATTTTGCCAACCATTCCCTTGAGGATAGTAATTGGAACTTTTATTTAGACAAATGCCCTTCTTGACTACCCACTCTGAGACTTTGAGGCCTGTAAATGCTAATGCATTATCTGAAACTATAGAATCTAGAATGCCAAATCTATGGATGATGTCATCATAAAAACTTAAAACAACACTCTCATTAGCTTCTTTTAAAGCAACTGCCTCTGTCCACCTAGTGAAATAATTGGTTGCATTGATTATCCACTTGTGTCCTACACTAGATGGAGGGTTAATCATGCCAATGAAATCTATACCCCACTTCATGAAGGGCTGCTCTATTTTGGCTGGCTGCAGGGGCAGAGCTGCAAATCTTTCTTTCCCTGCAAAAATAGCACATTTGATGCATCTTCTAACATAATCATGACTATCTTTGAAGATAGATGGCCAATAATATCCAGCCCTCATGATCTTAAAAGTTGTAGTCCTAGGAGAGAAATGGCCACCAGAAGCTCCATCATGAAACTCAAATAAGACATTTGCAGCCCTTTCTGAATCTATGCATCTTAGAAGGACACCATTTTGATCCTTTCTGAAAAGAATTTCATCTATCAACACAAAAGGAATAGACTGTAACTTGTAATACCTCCTTTTTGCTGAATCTAGGCGTGCAGGACATTGTCCTGTCTTCAAATAATTTATCATATTAGGCAACCAGCCAGTTGCCCCGGCTTGCTCTCCTGTAGAATGCACCACCATAGATGCATCTATGTATTCCAATTTTTTTGAACTTCCATCTTTTGCCAGATGCTCACAAAGACCTCTTCCTCTAACTAGCTTGGTAATCTGAATATCTATGTCATGTTCCATCACATTAGTGATCCAACCAACTCTTTTTTCATTTAGGTCCTTAGAAAGAAAAAATTATTTGACACTTGGATGAGTAACCATCAAATGCACCTTGCTATGGGTCAACAAATGTCTAAATTTTTTGAGGCTCTTTACCACAGTAAGAACATGCTTTTCTACAAAAGAGTATCTTTGTTCATACTCTTCTAAACCTTTGCTAAAGAAAGCAATAGGCTACTCCAATCCTTCAGCATTTTCTTGAGTCAACATTGCAGATATGGCATCATGACCCCCATAAGCATAAAGGATAAAATCCTTACTAAAATTTGGGTTTAGGAGAGCAGGAGCTTCTGTTAAGGATTCTTTAATAGCCTGGAAGTTAACCTTTCCTTCTTTGGTCCAACTGAAGGCTGAACCCTTCCTCAACATGGCTGTCAAAGGCTTGAGTAACTCTACAATGTTAGGCAAGAATCTCCTAACAAAGTTAATCTTTCCTATGAAAGATTGGAGACCTTTCTTGTGATGTGGTAATGGTAGTTCTAAGATGGCTACAATTCTCTCAGGATCCACTATAATTCCCTCTTTGGATACTATATATCCCAATAGTTTTCCTTCATGAACTGCAAACACACATTTCTTGGGATTAAGGGATATCCCAAACTCTCTGCATCTTTCAAAAATCTGCCTCAAATGTTTGATGTGGTCTACTACATGCTTTGAGTAGACGGTTATGTCATCTAGGTAGACCAGCACAAACCTGTACATGAGGCCCTTAAAGGCCATATCCATTGCCTTTTGAAATGTAGCACCTGCATTTGACAAACCAAAGGGCATCTTCTGATATGTCATGGTTCCCCACTTGGTGTAAATGTAGTCTTATACTGATCTTCTTCTTTCACTAAGATTTGATTGTATCCTGAATAGCCATCCAACAATGAGAATCTCTCAGATCTAGAGACACATTGCAGAATTTGTTCCATAGAGGGTAGTGGATGGCGGTCTTTTAATGAGGCTCTGTTCAAATACCTAAAATCAACACATAACCTTAACTCCCCATTCTTTTTCCTGATAGGAACAAGGTTGGAAACCCAACTAGTATGTTTGATGGGGTAGATGATGCCACTTTCTATCAATTTGAGTACTTCCTTATGCATAAGTGGTTCAAGCTTGGGATTAACAGGCCTTTGCTTTTGCCTTACTGGTTTAGCATTAGGTTCCAATTCAATAGTGTGCTGAGCAAGGGAAGGATCAAAATCCTTGAGGTCTTCATATCCCCATGCAAAAACATCACTAAATTCTCTGAATAGTTTAGTGTAAGCTTGCTTTTCTGAATTAGTGTTTGCTTTTACAAATTGTAGGCTCTTACCTGGTTCCAACTCTAATTCAGCACAATGTTCTTGTTGGACTACCAGGCCAACTTTATTTTTCTTAACTTCATCATTCTTGTTGAAGATAGTCTCTAAGGTGACAAGACCTTTAGGCATCTTGTTGGATCTAAGTTGTATCACTTGATCACCATAGTTCTATGATAACCTCTTTTGATTGTGCCTTGAAAAGACATCTTCTTCAAACAAGAACTGCAGAATTTGTTCATCATTGTCAAACACTTGCCAATTAATATTATTATCAAGAATTGAAGGTCTAACAACAATCTTGATGTGTTGCTGATCTATTTCTTCTGAAATGCTATTGGGGATGTCAAACTGAGATTCGATGGCAGCTAACCTATTGACATTTTGATTTAATTATTTAGGGATAGAAATGATATTGAAAGCATGGAAATCTTCAATTGCATCCCAAACTCTATGTTTGTATGCTTTCATGACATCATTTTTGGTTGCACTCATCCCTCTTACTTGGCTGATGACAAGTTCACTATCACCATATACTTTTAATGCTTTAAGCCCTCTTTTTCCAACCCATTTTAGTCCATTAACCAGACTTTCATACTCTGTAGTGTTGCTAGTGTAGGAAAAACTAAATCTAAAGGTAGTGTAATACCTTTCTCCTTTTGGGGATACCAGCATAACACCTCCACCAGAACCATGTCTACTTCTAGCTCCATCAAAAAATAGTTCCCAAACCTGACTATCCTGATTATCCGAATCAGTGTATTCTTTGAGAAGGCTTGGTTCTATGGCTCCACTTTCTTGAATCAGATAACTCCCCAAACCAAAATCTCAAACAAGACTCTCCTGGATCCCTGAGGTTCTTTCATCTAGGAGAATATTAGGGATATTTTCTATTTTGGTGCTTGCTTCACTAGTGGTTAGGAAATCATTGTCATCAAATATAGGGCAATTAGTATTGATGGAATTGGACACATATGGCTCTATATGATGTATTTCTAAGGCTTCTGATTTAATGATGACTTTGGTACCATACCTTGTATGAAAGAGCATGTGAGACCAGTCGGAAGAAAGATAACCTCCTATCTTGGCTGTGAACTCTCTTGAGAGACATATGGAAAACAATGCAGGAAGATCTATGATATATATGTCAAGGAGAATGGAAAAATTAGGACTAGCATGGAGAATTAGACTGGTATCTTTGGCCACACCTATAGTACTGACTGAGGATCCATCAAGTTATGTAACCTTCTTTTGGAAGGGTTCATATTTGAGTCCTAATTGATCAGCCACTTTCTTGGGCATTACAGTGCTAGTAGCTCCACTATCTACCATACAATTATGCACTAAAGATTTCCCAATAATTAAACATACATAAAAGGGAGGTGGCTTTAAATTCCTACATTGCATGGTATTGGCCTTGGAGTTGCTAGTTGGAGTCTCCTTTTCTTGATCAGTGTTGACCAACACTGGTTTTGCAATTTCTTTTGCAGGTTGAGGATTTGCTGCCTCTCTCATGGCCTTCTCCAAAATTTGAGGTTGTCCTGGAATAGACAAAGAGTCCCACATAGACATGGTGACATTCACCTTCTTCATGTTGTCTATAATATTATAAGGTACCACAGTGTTTACTCTTTGTTGTGCTTTTATTGTGAGGGGTTCTTCCTCCTTTGGAACTTGGCCTTCTTTGCTTGTGACGACAGGGGGATCCTTGGATGTGAAAGGGGTAACTTGCTATAGTGGCTCTACAGATGTAGTGGGCTTACTACTAGAATCTTCTTCCTCCATGTCTTGGGCTCTTCTCTTTGCTCTTGTGTAGGCAACAAAAGCAGCTTCATCATTGACTCCATTGAAATCTGGTTGCTCCCAATTGAAAAGAGCAGTTGCATTCTCTTGTGTTTCTTGTTGAGGAGCTGTCCCACTAGAAGGAGCTTTTGTTTGAGCTTGTGAAGCATTTTGAACTATTAGTGCTTGGTTCATCCATCCATTAGAACACATAGCCTGATTGTGGGGCTGATTGCAAGGGACACACCATTCATTATCCATGGCCATATTGTTTTGACTAGGAACCATATCCCTGACTGAATTTATAGAATTAAGAGGTGTAGGGTTATATGGTTGGAATGGTCTTTGATTAAAATTTTGTCTTTGCCCTTGATAGCCTCCTTGGTATGGTGATCTATTTTGTTGATAAGGCTGTCCTTGATTTTGGTATTGTTGATTAGGACCATGGCCTTGTGATTGGAAGGGTGGCCTGATGCCTTGGTTTTGTTTCTTCAAGTTTGTGACCTCTTTGGTTAGAGTCTGCAGCAAGTTTACCATTCCTTGTATATTAGTTTGCTGAGTACTCATCACCTCTTGCAACCCTTGGGAGAAATTTGTTGCAACATGTTTTTTACCACTGGTACTAGCTTGAGGTGCTGATATTGTGGGAATAGGGGTAAATGGGGGTACTTGTGCAAGTGCAATGGGATGAAGACTAGGGAAGATAGGCATGGGAGGTCTCCTCTCTATCATGCCTGCTTGGATCAAACAATTTTCAGCCCTGACAGCAGTGTCAAAGGCTTGGGGTAAAGTGGTACCACCCATAGACCGGATCATGATAGAGATTTGTTTATGTAGACTTTGCAAGTAGTATAGGAAGGCATGGTTAGCTGATGGCCTCACAGAGACTGGGATTCTATTCCATGTTTTAAGTAATCTACTATTATAGTCTATCATTTGCTCTTGAGGGTCTCTCTTTATAGTTGTTAATTTCTCAACTAGAGACAAATTATCTGATTTATCCTCAAAATGCTTGCTCAATGCATCCCCTAATTCATCCCATGAAGTAATAGAACCAACAGTTAAAGTTCTAAACCACTCTAGAGCCTTACCTTTCAGAGATGCTGCTAATAATTTGGTTGCCACATCCTCATGAGTAATGTTGTGTATACTGCAAATGGTGGTCACATCTCTTATGTGTTCAAAGGCTATTGTCTATCCCTCCCCTGTGAAATCAAGTATAATCTTTAATGCCACCAAGGACACATCATGATGCACTACAAAATTTATTGGGATCCCCTGATTGAAAGGTGCAAAGGCAAAATTTCTAGCCATTGTAGGAGGTGTAACCTGAAGATTAACAACTATGTGAGCTATATTTGCTAGGCTTGGATTTTCTTCCTCTTCTAGATCTCTGGTCAAAGATCTCCCCCTTCTTCTAAAATGAAAGAGGAAAGGTCTCCCCTCTGAAGTATCAGGGGGTTTAGATTGGACTCTTCTTGTAGGAGATTCTCTCTGAGTTGACCTACCTTTGTAGCTTCTTTTCAAGGGCAACTCTGAAAATTCAGCAGGTTTTGAGCTTCTAGTCTCAATCTTTCTCATAAACCTTAAACAAGGTTGGCCTGAATCTTTGAAACTAGTGGAGTCACTAGATATACTTGATAGAACAACCTCTAAAGGTCTGTATTATGTAATCTATATATCAGAGATGACACAATTTCAACAAATGAACTTCTTTGTTGTCCCACCGGGCATGCCAAAAATGTTATAAACTAGATTTTGTGCCTCTGATCTCAAGCTCTCATAGTCTTGATAATCCAGTATAACATGGGAATCATCTCAAGGTTGTGGGACCTTTTGCTAACGGAGATGAGACCTCTAGATTCTAGGCTAGTTCCTCTTGGATAGTCACCCTAATTTGCTCTTAGACAAGAAAGTAAAACTTTGAGGGGAAAGAGATAGAAGGAGTGCATGAAAGGGAAATGATAGGAAAGTAAATCTACCTATTAGGTGATGCACCGAACTAGGGTTTGGATCTTAGTATAGAGGGATGAAACTAGTGACAAACTTGGGTCTAGGAGATCACAGCTTACTGAACAGGCTTGCGTGAGTATTTCATTAGAGGGCCTAAAAATTAGACACAAATTATGACCTGCAAGCAGACATTCTCTTCAGCTAAAGGGACATAGGAATGAGATAGAATGACAGGGGCTGAAGGATACCCACAACCTCACTAAGATCAAATCAAACACAATAGTGCACAAATAAGCTGAAAAGTAAAGGGGATCAGGAAAAGCTAAGTATCACTAAAAGCATTCATAAACTTCAATCCAATAAGAGATAATGCAAACAGGGAAAACACAAGGACATGAAAGACTATCACAAAAATGCCTCTACCATGCTTGTATTATCAATGGGAATTTACAAGATATGAAAAACTAGAGAGCAGAAATGCTACAGATAGTTCTCCAAGGAAAGACTTTGTCTTTCTACAAAAATGTGAATTTTGAGCACTACGGGCTCCAAAAAACAATATATACACCTTTATTGCATGTAGGAAAAAATCAAAAATCATTTAGGGCTACATAAATATGCATTATAATAATCTAGCCATTAAAAAAGTCACTTCTGATCATAATTAAACTCTGCAAAAAAAAATCATAGCTGATCAGATATTTTGCCCTTGCATGCCCATCTCTACACTGATCCTGCCTGCAAACAAACATTCATCTTGACCCGTCTACCTCCCTGTAGCCTACTCAGCCATGAATGCTCAAAAATATGATCAGATATTTAAAAGGACTCAAAAATGGCAGCCTAAAAGATCTTTCCACATATCTATCCAACTGTAACTGCCTTTAAAATATCATCAATTTTTTAGCTGCCACACTTGACAACATTTCCCTCAAAAGAAAGCTCATATGCCGCACCGCTTTGACAAAGCATTGGTCGCATGATCACATGAGATGAAAGGCCTTCATGTGATCATGTGAAAACCTCTTGAGAAACTACCTCCACCCTTTGAAAATGTCAATGGTTGCATGATCGCATGAGCCGAAAGGCCTTCATGTGATCATGCGACAACCTTTTTTAAAAAACTACCTTGCCACCATATAAGCATTGCTCGAGACCCGTAAGACACCACACTTGTCACACCTTGCCACACAGCCCAAAATGAGCTGACCACACCATCACCCCCACAACAACACTGCCCAAAAGAAATACTTTGAAAAGGTCAGCGGTCGCATGATCGCATGAATTGAAAGGCCTTCATGCGATCATGCGACAACCTTGAGAAACTGCCTCTGCCCGCATGAAGCCCATCGCAACTGCTAACAACTTGTCACATGGTCGCATGGGTTCAAAAGAGCCCATGCGATCATGTGACCAACCATAAGATGTCCCCTGATGATCACTGGTGGCATCGCCAAAACTGTTGGCACTGACTGTAAGAATAACCCTGGGTTCACCTTTCCTTAGTTGCTGAACTGCTTGATATTTTAACTAACCTTGACTCTTCCTAGTGATTACGTGACTGAAGCCACAAAACTGGGTCCACCTTGCCACCGCTTTGAAAAGTTCAAGCCCAAGATGTACTACAAAATTAACCCCGGTTTCACCCCGGGTCACCCTCTCCTTCAATCGCCAAGTCACGTTATTTTTTCTTAACCTCGGGCCTCATTTAGCGACTACGAGAAATCTACCAACCACCCAACTGCGCTCTTTCATTACCAAACCTAGGCCTAGAACCACCACGTGTCAGTTCCCCATTCATCCCAACCACTTTGTCAACAATACCTCGGCAACCCTTGGCACGAACCCACTCAAATTTTAGATTCCCATCTAACGGTAGGTGCAAGATCGCATGGCTCCCGAATATTCTTTGAGATCCTGCGCCAACCGCTCATCTTATTAAGCCTTAGCTCCATTGACAAGCGGGCCCACCAATATCCTTGTCAATAGTTGATGGTTTTTTGCATGATCACATGCAGTTAGGAAGTTGCATACGATCATGTGACCAACTGCATGATGCTACCCAAAGACCGCACTCATCACCACCAGAACTCACTAAAAGATGTTGACGGTTTGTCACATGGTCGCATGGGCTTGGAAGAGCCCATGTGATCATGCTACTAACCGTAAGGGGTTAGCCACCAACCACCACTAAATTCCACCGATCCTTTCCTGACTTCTTACCATTTGTCGCATGATCGCATGCGGCCAGGAAGGCCCATGCGATCATGCGATAGACTGCATGATAATTGATGACCGTTACCACTTGGAGTTGACTGTCAAAAACTGACTGTCGAATATTCCTTGCAAACACCACATCAATGGTTGTCATATGATCTCATGGGATCAAAAGATCCCATGCGATCATGTGATAGCCATTAGATCTTTCTCTGCACTGGCATGACTTTAGACACTGGGACCCGCCCGTTGGAGTTGTGCACTTAGGGAAAACTGCAGATGCTAGAGAAGTATAAAGTGTAGAAGGGGTCAAAAACATAGAAGGTTTTTGAGTGAAGGTTGAAAAAACACTAAATTTTTAGAGTGGAGGTAAAAAACAAACCAAATTTTTAGACCACAAGGCAGAAACATTCTGAGCCTGCAGAGAGGAGGTTGAAAACACACTAGATTTTTGACACTTGAGTAGAAAACACACTGAACTCTCGACATTAAAAGATAGAAAACACAAAGAGTTTTGACACTTAGCATAAAAGCTTAGAAAATAGGGCTGTGGCCGAAAATGGATGAAAGGGAAATTTTGGGCAACAATAATCAAGTAGTAATTGAGGACATAGTAATTGAGAACTTGTTAGTTTACAAGAAGAATTTGCTAAAAATAAAAGGCACTATTCCTAAGGAATTGTATAGAAAGTTGGAAATAAGAAAATAGTTAGCACATTCTCTAGATGAGACTATAAGAAATAAGGCTATTGAAGACATGTTACCTTTAGTCTTCATACAAGAGAGGGAGAGAATCACTAAAAAGTTGAAACCTCTACTGAGAACGAAGGCTAGACTTGTGAAGATAATGGAAAGGAAGTATGATGAGGTTATAGAAGAAAGACAAAAGGCATTGGACCAAATTCTTATCTGTGACATGCCTAAGAAGACCTCAACTCCCAAGGTTACCAAGCCTACACCTTTAGGAATGGGAGAAAGCTCGAGGACAACTGAAGTGAGAGAGCAAGTAAGAAAAGTTGACAAGCAACCAGACTTCTTCATTTCTGGTATACCTATATCATTAGACACTTCACTTGATGCAAATGACTCATTTCAAGAAAATCTAGATAGTGTGATGGTAGTAGAAGAGGAAGGACAGAAAGAGGAAGAACATATAAAAGAAAAATAGGAAGAGAAATAACAAGAGAAGGAAAAACAACAGGAGGAAAAGAAGGAAGAAGAGATAGCAAGAGAAAAAGAAGAAGAGGTAAGAACTGAACTTAAAAAAGAGTCGGATACCTCCTCCACTCTATTGTTGGCAAGTATGGCCAAACTAGTGAGCATTGATGTGGAAAGTATGGATGAGGATGAACTCATGAGGTTATCCTTCATGGCCTTTGCTAAGGAAAAGAAAATGTCAGAACAAAAGGGAGACAAGAAGGTAAAGGTGATTGCTAGGGTAGTAGAGACTATAAATAAAATACTTCATACACCTCTTATTTTTCAAGGAAAGGATGATAAAGAAAACTTGAACTTGGCATTGGAAAACTTTGACACTCATTTTGAGTCACTATTGAAGATCACAAAGGATAAGGCTAAAGAAAAATTGTTAGAAAAGAGGTTGAAGGAAGTTTGTCAGTCCATATCATGGGACTTGGGCATTCTAAAAACAACTACAATCAAAGCTAAAAGATGTGTGGCACAGAAAAGAGAGGTATATAGCTATTTTATAAATCCTATCAGACATGTTACAAATATTGAAGATATCATAACCAAGGATAGGGCTACATTAGACAACTTAATGGATAGTTGTGAAACCTCTTCAAAAAGTGTGGTGTAAATGGAAAAGCGGACATCCAAGATTTTGGACAAGATAAGTGCTTTGAATAAAGAGAAAGGGAGAGTAGTGGAAAGATTTAGTTTGTTAAAGAATCTAATCACTCTTAAGCTTTCAGTTTTTGAAGCTCATCTCACATAGATGGAGAAGATAGAAGGATCAATGATAAATTTTGTACCAACCAAGATGAAGGCAGTATAGACTACATCTTATGCACTAAATGGACTGATCCATGTCATTAAACTTGTGATCAAGTCATGGGATGATGAAGTGAAGACCTTGGAAGACTCTTTCCAAGACATTTTGAATCTGGTGAGTAAGCACTAAGTCTTTTGTGCTTAATATTTTGAAATTTTTTAAGTACCATTTCCATTTATGTCAAAGGGAGAGGAAGAGAAGAGAAAAATGAGGAGAGGAAAAAGAATTAAATAGTAGAGAGAGAGAGAGAGAGAGAGAGAGAGAGAGAGAGAGAGATATGTGTAAATAAAAAAAGAAGAAAAGAAGAAAGGATATGTATATAGAGAAGTAGAAGAAAGATAGTGTTTTGACACTTAGTCTTTTTTCGCTAAGTGTTGCCATCAATGCCAAAGGGAGAGATTGTTGGAAAGTGATGTTTGAGAGTACTATAGATCACTTAAGGGTTTTCATTTATGGAAACACTTATTCTAGAGTGATCACATGAAGTGAGTATAGGTATTGCAAACATAGTCATGAAAATGACTAAGTACAGAATCAGAATAATAGTATTCTACAGTAGAGTTTTGGTCAACAAAGATAGAATATGATATATTATGGCTTGCGACCTTAGAGGAAGACATTTTGGGATATGTAGGACTTTCAATTAAGGTCGGACATGTTTTAGTGTTGATATTAGTAAGATATAGTATTGTGAAGGTATGCGAATACATTGAAACATTGTAGCAGGGTATGTAAACAATTGCGATGATTGAGGGAAGGCTAGTCAGTATCATACATGCTAAGTCAGATGAAATTTGTATATTGCTGACACTTTGGTAATACAATATTTTTGACTCTACATTTATCATTTGTATAAGTAATTTTTATGTTTTGTATTGTATTTGAGAGCTGACTAGATGGAAGAATTGATATAAGTATAGAGTGTTTTGTGATAGCGTTAAGTGTGAAACTATGTGATAGAAATTGATGCAAATTTGGGATATTAGTAAAGGAAGATATAGAATGTGAGATCTATGATTGATAGAGCTATAACTAGAACTATCAAATCATATTAGATGCTTGTATTTTGCACTACTTGAAGAACACTTTTGTGACAAAGTTTTGATTGTAAGAGTTGTAAGCTCACCACACCTTTAACAGGGTTTTTGTATACCTCTAAGAGGGTTTTGTATTCTTCTAACAAGGAAATGTACTATGTAATACTCAGCTCCTAACAGGGCTAAATCTCCTAACAAGGATTCAATATTTTAGTGCATAGTTGTGGGTACCATCCCCACCGGGTTTTTCCCTTAGCTAGGGTTTCCTTGAAAATAAATAATGGTGTTATGATTTATGTGTTTATTTTCTTTTCATTTCAACATTGATATGGTTTATTTGTAATTGGTTGAAGTTTAATTAAAAGTACTATAATACTAATTCACCCCCCCTCTCAGTATTACTTAATCCTAGCAATGGATTCAACTAGTTTCAAGTGATTTGGAGTTACCACACAACACCCAATGCTCAGAAGTTGTGAAAATCCCAAACATGTGTAATTGATTCCAACTAGGTCTCCAATAGTGTAAAGTGACACTTTTCTCTCAATTTTTCCAAAACAAAACAAAAACTAAAAGTAGATTCATATACCCTTTTCCTCATTTCACAACATACCTCAAACTCAATCTGATTTGTTTTGGACCAGATACCCTGTTGTTAACTATACCCCCTAAATAAGCCTAAAACTAGGCTCTTTTACAAAGCGAGTTGTAGAAGTAATAACCCCTATCCCTTAAGACTTTAAACAATCTTCCAAAATGTCACAAATGAAAGGAAATTTAAACTACTTTCATCCTTAGACCAATCCAAACACCAAATTCCAAATGTGCACTCAAATAAGCCCTTACACTAAGGGTTTCTTCAAATTCATCCTTCGACTCACTCCCTGATCCAACTCAGATTTGTTTCACCTTTAGATGGTCAAAATAATTACATCCAAATCATTAAAACACTATTTCCTTTGATTAGTTTATTTGCTTCTATACGAAAGCAAGAAACTTTATGACTCTACAATCCCTTATCCGATGATCACCAACCATGTACCTTCACTCTTCTTCATAAAATTTGTTATAAAATATATTACATGTTAGGAAAGGACCACTCCATGATAATCAAGGCATGGCATTCATGGAAGGGTCTATTCCTTGGGTTAAACTCAAAATTGTCTCCTAAAATCTGTCTTCCTTTAGGAACGGTCAATGTAAATGGAGAAAACTTTGAACAAATATCTTAGAAAAGAATAAAAATGATTTTAGTGATCAAAATTATACTCTTACTAAATCTAAGTACAATTTTTAACAATCAAGATACAAATTATGCCAAATAAGACTTTACAAATTTGAGAAATCTAAACTTTATTGGGTTTTTCATCTCTTCCATACACACTAGTTAATTGTCTGGTTTGTCTCTCCTACATAGACTCCCAAAATGGGATTTATAAAATTCCTAGTAACCATCCAAACCTATTTGGATTAGTTGGATTTCCTAAACAACTATTAAACACTATAAAACTACTTTCCCTCCAAACTGCCTACTAGTCATTGACATTTAAATTTGAATTTACCAACTTCTAACTTATTGAAAAAAACATGGAAATAACTCCACAAACCTATCCAATGGATTCATAAGACATTTTAAATCATTCTCAAATACACCTAAGACCTATATGGATCCATGTTACACCAATTGATCACTTTTCCAATTAGCCACCATTAATGATCCTAAGGTCCTTACCAGGACCTTCAGGATTATTTACCAATTTATTACATCTTATGCCTTCAAAGGCCACAATAGGTCATAAATAATCAAAATCCACTTCTTGAGGTATCTCTATGTTTTTCATTTGATCTTTAGTCTTCATCAATCTCCTTCCATGCTTCAATGCTCCTACATCATATAGTCAACCTCGAAAGAAACTCTTGTCCCAAGAGTTAGGACTGTTAGCACCTAGAAAAAATTTCATGGCTCTAGCATTTTTCTGCCGATCTCTGCAAGTGTTTTTAGGTCTCTGGCTCAAACCCTAGTTCAAAATTCATATTTACTAGCCGTTAAATAAGAAAAAACCTAAAATGCCCTGGCCTTATTGTATTTTCATGTTACTTTTTCGGGCGACTTAGAATCCTAATCTTCACGTGCTAATTAAAGTCATTTAAGTTGTTCGACGGTTAGGTTTTCATGTCCGGTAGGGTCCCTTTTAATTTTTCCTAAGTTTCTACCTCGGCGGCCTTTATTTTTACCCTAAGTCCATGCGCTAATATTTTCTAATGTTTTGGCTTATGTGTTTCCTGGGCCCGGCTCTGACAACATCTACATCTAATGGTTGTCGTTAAAGTGCAAGTGATGTGTCAAAGGCTTGCGAAGTTGCGACAACTATTCATTCTCTCTACGACGTAGCCTTTCATATCGGCAGGTCCACTACCATGTAAGCACAAATGGTAGTTCTTCATTGGTTAGGAATAGTGAGTTGGACATTATGTCAGCGGGACCCATTTTCACGTAGATTCTAGATCGACGGTTGGCATATAAGCGCATAGGATCTCAAGAGCCCTTCAGATCATGCGCCATCCATCTGATTGTCCAAACTTTATGATCAGTAAGCAGTGGGTCCAAAGTGACATGTAAGTACAAATGGCAAGTTGTGATTGGCCCATGTAGCAGTGACTAGGCGGGTGTCAGTGGGTCCTAACCTTGTCAGAGAATTGACGAATGATGTAAGTTCTCATCAATTTTGTCAGAGGCTTGAGATTATGCGACAACCGTTGATTTCATCTAGTGTCAGAGGGTTGTCAGGGTAGGGAAAGATTCTTGATATAATGGCTATCTGATGTTTGCATAGAATCTTTTGAGGCTATGTGAACTTATGATAGCCGTTCATTTATAAGCTTATGAAGAAGTGGGACCACATGATGATTCATCACTGAGGTGTCAATTTGTAATTGGCTAAGCTGGAGGATGATAAGGAATACTACAGGGTGGGGCCATTGTCAGAGAGGTTAGTGATAGGGACAAAATCTACAGTTGGCATAAGTTCTCATCGATTGTGTCAGAGGCATGAGATCTTACACCCACCATTCATTTTCAAAGCCTTAGGTAGGTGGGTCATATGTCAATGGTGACCAAGCAGTGACAGTGAATGATGTAGTGACAAATGGCACAAAGCAGGCCAAGGTGGGGTTTGAGGTCTTAGTAGCTCGGATAAAAGTGTTTGGTGGCCCAACAAATTTTCAAAGGCCTTGCTCATTTGCATAATAAAGTGGTGATATTCTAAATCAACTGGCGATCCAGCAAACAAGTGTTCATGTAATAGCTAAATGAATTGGCATAAAGGTGAAACATTCGGCGAATAGGCACTAACCTTTTTTCGCTAATTCGCTAAATATGGGATTGAGGTTGAATGTTTCCTTTAGTTGCCAGGTCACTGGGTTAAGCTCAGGTTAAGGTTTTCATTTCACAAATAGCAAATTCCTTGTCGCGTGTTCGCTAAGTGTTGACCCAAGGCTATCTGATGAGTTAAGTCATAAAGCCCATGAAACATGACGATCAAATGGCCACAATATAATGTTGATTCAAGTTTGAATGACAACCATTGATTTGTTACCGGTGCTTTGATTTGACCATTGAAATTCAAATTCAAATTTTTTGAGGGTTTCTCAGCGAGAGAAAGGAATAAAATTCAATGCAGAAGTGATTGGAGCTGGTAAGAGATGGTTTGTTTGCCATTGCAGTGTGGTGTAGGGTGTGATGATCGATTACAGAGATCTGTACCATGTAAGGAGTGAACAAAGAGTGGCTTGAGGTGTGTTGCAGGTGGTTGAATAGATTGGTTTTCATGGTGGATTTATGATCTTTTGTACACTATTTTGAGAATTATCATAATTGGAGATCAATTTTTGATCTGTTCTTCACTAGGTTGCTTGGTTTTCCCCAAAGTTTAGTAAATTCTGATCTTTTGAATTGTTTTGGTGGGTGGAAACCCTAGCCCTTACCATGGTTATCTATAGCTTGTTGCATCCTAACTTGTGTAGGATTCCAAGATAACCAGGGGTATATATGGTTGCATTTTTTACTTTTTAAGGATTCTGAAATCCTGGTTCCTAAGGGTTCCTTTTTGGTTCCATGAAGGGTCCTTTTCCTATAGATTTTCTCTACTTCTCTGCATATAGAGTGTTCTTTCTTCCTTTTTGGTTCAGAGAATACAATACATATTGTTATTGAATTATCTTATGTATGAGATTCAATATATTTCTATTGTTATCAGGTTGTCTTCATTTGAGTTTCAGACTTATTGATTGAAGCATCAAGGGTGTTTCCATCTTTTTATTTGCATTTCCTTTGTGTCTGCAATAGATTTGTTTTCATAGAAGCAACTAGGTTTGGGATTGGTTTTCAGGTGTGTATGAACTGGGGTATCAAGGGTATCTTAGGTTTGTCTTCCAGTGGATGCTGGTTAATGTATTACTTGTTTATAGGTTTCTTCCAAGGGTAGAGTTAAAATCCTTTAAATAGGTGATAGCACATTTTGGGTACACAAGTGGATTGTTGAAGTATGACCTAGTTGATGGTGTATGTTTGGTGTAAGGCATCAACATATTAGAATATATTGTCTTCTTATTTCATAGCTATCTATTGCAATAGGGTATTTGACTCTATTGCCTATTGGATAAGGCATTGGTCTATGAGAGACTTGGGGTATCTTAGGAGCCCTTCCAACCCAACATCAAATCAAATACCTTTCCCTTTCATGTTGGTAGTAGTAGTAGGAGGTCCTTTCTAGTCTTCAGACTCATTCTATGCAAGTAGGGCTATTGCATGTGAATTGGCTTCATTGGGGTACAAGTTACCTGAAGGGGTTTGAAGGTTATTCCACAATAATCTATCTACAGGCCTATTGTTTATATTAAGGTGTCTTGAGTGTGTAGATAAGGTAATACCCACCTAAGTGATGTGGAGCTCAAAGAAGGAGGATGTTCTTTACCCTCATCAATTGGACTATTTTCTTGTCAAACTTGAGTTCCTACCCTGAGAATCAAGCGCATCTATTGATTCAAGTTTGGTCCTGCAAGGAAAAGCTCCAAGAAAATGGCGACTCTACTGGGGAGAACAAAATTGAAGAATCATATTTGTTAGAATCTCTGGTTGTGGTTACATTGTAAAGTCAAAATTTTAAGAACCAGATTGATTTACCCATCTGAGTCACCAAAAAATTGGCAAATCTAATGGGGAAATTATAAATGACAGCAAATTTAGGATGTCTAATTCCTTTCTCTACTGAACTATCCTAGAGTCTAGTTATATGATCAAAGCATCAAATAAAAAAATTTACATTTGTAACATCTTCTCAATAAGTATTGGGTGGCGGCTCTGAAGTCTCTATTTGATCAGTGTAGTTCCTGATAGATAGTGTGATATCCTAGTGTAGTTTTGGTTGATTGGAAGAGGTACAAAGAAAAACAATATTTTCCTATTCAAGGAGGTGGTGACTCTACACAACAAAGAATCTGATGGAGCTGCATGGTGAGCTCTAGATTTTCCCTGCCTTCCAGTCAACAAAATTTTTCTGCTGCAGAACTTCCAGGTATCATGTTTTCATGTTTAGAAATGTTTCCTTATTAAGTGATTAAGCACTAAGAAAAGGAATAAGTGTGGAGTATGTAGGAGGGGTTCAGTGACAAAATAATATTAGTTTCAAGTATAGATTTCCTGTCATTAGTCTTGAAGATTTTCAAGTGGATGTGCAAAAGCTGCAGTTAGTGATGGATGTTCACAAGGTTTCTTTTGTCAGAGGATATGTGTCATTTTGTTATGATGGCATACTTGGTTTCCCTAATAAGATCCCTGATGAAATTAGGAGATATTTACCAAAGTACAATAGGGACCAGTATCAGTTAGCAAGGAAACATGTTCAATGCTTTGTTGATGTAGTGTGTGATTTTGATGTTTGCCATGAAGACCTATGGATGAAATTGTTTGTTCAAACTTTAGAAGGTGATGCTAGAGACCGGTTCTCTTTTCTACTAGCATGTTCAATTTCATCTTGGAGTGAGATGCATTCATCCTTCATCGAGCAATTTGGAGAAAGGGTAAGCATATATGATTCCTATGATAAGTTTTTAAAGATTCATATTGAGAATGATGAACTTGTTCCTCATTTCAATATCAGATTTGCTAAAGTATTGAATGATATCCCTGAGAATTATAGACCCAATGATCAAGTATGTATGAATGTATACTTTGATGCATTTGGTAAGAAAATGAACTACTTGCTGAGGGATAAAGAGCCTAGTTTATTATATCAGGCATTTATAATTGCGATAGACATTGAGAACAATTTGAAATATGGATTGACCAGAGATCAATTTTCCATGAGTATATGCCGGTATAATGAATATGAAAGAAGAGAAGAATGTAGTGTTGATACCACAATTCCAAATCGGTGTATCAACACTCCTGCTATAGTTTGTAATCAAGTTGAAATGTCAAATCAAGATATGTGTATAAATGTTGTTGAATCTTTTGCTACTGATGAGACTGTTCAGAATGCTGCAGCACTAAGATATATTCCAGACCTTGGTAGAATTGAGTAGTGTAATGGTTTTTTAAGTTGTAAATTTGCCACTGCTATCAATTCTTTTAATTTTGATTATAAGCATGATTTTGCTTATGTTCCTAGGCATGAGGTTGCTGCTTCTATGTCTCAATATCATACAAATGAAGAGGCTGAAATTTGTGTCTCTAATGATGAGTTTGAAGTTGTTGTACAAGATGAGGAATATGATTCACAGATATATCAATCACGGTCTAAGGAACATAGTGTTGAAAGTGGTTACTCAGGTGAGAGTGATGAAGGTAGTGATGTTGAGGTGTCTTCATATGAGTTAGATGCAACATGGGAGGAGGAAAGTAATGATGGAAGTGAACTCTCTTTTATCAGTGAAGGTATGTTTTCACTTTTTGAATCTAAAAATGAAAGTGTGTCTCAATTTGTACATTGTACAAGTCAGCTTGAGTATGAAGATGTTGAGAATGATTTGTCCTCAAAGTTTGAAGATAAAGAAATGGTAATTCAATGTGATATCAGTGAGGATGAACATGAAGATTTGAGTAAAAGATTATCTAATGGTCCTGCATTGGATGATGAGGTTGCAGCATACAATAGAGGGTTTAGGAGTGAACCATGGTTTTGCTATGATGGTTTTCTTAAACAAGATAATGAAGAAGATGCAATTATGGACACTATATGCTTGGTATGTGATATTGACTGTGAATCTTCATATAGTTTTGATTTTTCTTTGTGTGCTAAGAATCTCCATGGTGATGAAATGGGTAGTGAGTTTAAAGTGTTTTCTAATACTTTATATGATGAGGACTATAATGATGATCAGCCCATTTTTTGTCATAATGTGCAGCAAGGAGTATTGCATGGAATTATCAACCCATTGTTTGAAGAACACATAGAGGTCTCAAATGTTGCAAAATTTGATAATGATGACATGTGTAGGTACAAATGTGATCACTCATTTGAACTCCAACCAACCACACCTGAGGATATGCAAAGTCAAGGTATGAATGAGGATTTTTATCAGATAAAGTATGTGACTTTTGCATTTTAGATTGATGGCATACATGAATTAGTAGAGAGAGAACAATTTCAATTTGATGATAGTATTCATTGGCATGTTGAGTTTTAATTTCAGAGTGAGCAAGATGGTGAAAGTCTTTTAAGTTTTTATATGCACTATGAAGGTGTAGATAAAGATTTTGTTTTGCCTAAAGGGCTGATTGAAAGTATTGATATGCCTAGTGAAACAGATGGGAATAAAGTATCCAGTTTACCTCAAGAAGAAAGAAATGAAAACTAGATTTTTGACAAGGGCAAAGATTGGTTCAAGTTTTGAGGTTTCAGGCTTTTTGTAAAAAATGTGTACACTTTGTATATAGTTTCCCTTCCTATTTTCCCTGGTGTGTTTACTGTGTTTTTTGAGGTCTCTGTGCCCTTCTTCCAGTAGGTGGTCTGCTTTTCCAAGAGATCTAAATTCTTGCATGGACACAAGTTGCCCATCATCCCCAACTAGAGCCACTATTAGCACCTAGAAAAATTTTCATGGCTCTAGCATTTTTCTACTGGTCTCTGTAGTTGTTTTTAGGTCTCTGGCTCAAACCCTAGTTCAAAATTCATATTTACTAGCCGTTACATGAGAAAAAACCTAAAATGCATTGGCCTTATTCTATTTTCATGTTACTTTTTTGGGTGACTTAGAATCCTAATCTGCATGTGCTAATTAAAGTCCTTTAAGTTGTTCGACGGTTAGGTTTTCATGTCCGGTGGGGTCCCTTTTAATTTTTCCTAAGTTTCTACCCCAGCGGCCTTTATTTTTTCCCTAAGTCCATGCGCTAATATTTTCTAATGTTTTGGCTTATGTGTTTCCTGGGCCTAACTCTAACAAAATCTACATCTTACGGCTATCATTAAAGTGCAAGAGATGTGTCAGTGGCTTGTGAAGTTGCAACAACCATTTGTTCTTTATATGACATAGCCTTTCATATCGGCGGGTCCAATACCATGTAAGCACAAATGGCAGTTCTTCATTGGTCAGGAACTGTCAGTTGGACATGTTGGCATTAAGAAGAATTGCCACTAGTGACAACACTTATTTTCATTCTGAGTGCAAACCGAGCAGAACAGTGCAAACCGAGAAGAACAGTGCAAACCAAGTAGAATAGTGCAAACCAAGCAGAACAGTGCAAACCGAGCAGAACAGTGCAAACCAAGCAGAACAGTGCAAACTGAGCAAGACAGTGCAAACCGAACAAGATAGTGCAAATCGAGCAGGACAGTGTAAACTGAGTAACATTATGTCTACCGAGTCACCAGTATTTACCGAGTTCAAAACCTACTGAGTGGTTAGTATGAACCGTGCCTTCACTTCTACCAAGTGCATGATGATGCCGAGTAATGTAGTGGACGCCGAGTATCAAAAAGTCACCGAGTTAGTTTGCAGGAACCATGTAACCATACTTGGGCCAACTTAGTGGCACTTATGTTTATTTGTCAAGCCGACTTTGTAATTGTAATTGTAATTAATTGTTTAGACTTGTATATAAACAATGTTGTAAAAATGTCAAGATGTATGTAATGAGTATGAATGTGAAAAAGAAATAAAGGCAGACATAAGCAAATTACAAAGGGCTTCAACAGTATAAGGAACAACATAGACAAATTTATCACAAAAGTTGATCAGTACATCAGCAAATCTCAATCAGCAATCCAGTTGCAAAGCAAGAGATCTACTGTTTCATCCTAACAGGTGAATCAATACTAAAATCCTTTAACCGGGTAGACTTAACAGTCTTTTGTAAAATCTCTTTACCAAGTACATACTTCTTTTGTAAGTTTGTAAAAATCCTCTAACAAGGTGGACCTAGCAGTCCTTATTGCTCCTAGTAGGGCAGATCATCAGAAGTGATCAATTGTAAGCCTTAACCGGCCAACTTTATTCTGCAGTACTAAAGCTTTGTGGGTTTCATCCCCACCCCAGTTTTACTTTCTTTTTGGAAGGTTTCTGGGTAACCAAATCTATGTGTCATTGTTGTGAATGCTTTTAAGTTTCATGCTTTCTATATGCATAAGGAAAAAGTGAACTATATGTTAATACATCTGTAATTGTAAGAAAATTTGGAGTTACTGATTCACCCCTCCCCTCTCAGTAACTCGGTTAATTCCTGAATATTTCTAACAATTAGTATCAGAGCAGCATTGGTTCTCAAGATAAAGCTTAACTAGCTTGAGCAAAGATCCAGGAGAATGGAGGTATTCAAACTGAACAAGGTGATTGAAAATGAAAAGCTAGATCTGGAAATGGCCATAGCTAAACTTAAAGAAGTAAAAGAACATCTTTCCCAATCCCTAAGAATAAGGAAGGAACTTGCAAATCAGATGAATGATCAGAATTACATTGAAGAAAAGATTGAAGATCTTTTTCCCTCAAATAGCTCAGATGAAGCAAACAATGTTGTCAAAGAACTCCTAGAAAAGAATGGGTCTCTGCAGGAAGAAGTGAGAAAATTAAAAAGAGAACAAGAGCTACACTCAACAAGATTTTGTGAGATCTTAGAACAAAGAAACAAGTTGAAAGATGAATTAGATGGAAGGAACATTGAAGTCCAAAATAAAACCCTTCAGCTAGAAAACCTAATTGATCAGATCTCCCATACAAATGAGGAAATTCTGAATCTGAGATCAAAAATAGAAAGCACAAAAGAAGAACTAAGATCTGAAAAGGAAATCAATCTAAGATTGGTGGATGATCTAAACGCCAAAAAACAAATCAATGAAGGAATGTTGAAAAGCCAAGAAGACTTAAATCAGTTGTATGAGAAAAATCTTCATAGGCATAAAGGAAAAGTATGACTTGGATATAAAGGAGAAGGTGAATCTTCTAAGCAAGGTACTCAAAGAAATCAGAAACCTACCTGTAATCACTGTGGTAAAACAGGACATACTTCAAATAAATGTTGGAGCAATGAAAAAGTAGAATTCAATGGAAAATGCTACAACTACAATCAACATGGTCACAAAGCAAATGAATGTAGGGAAAAACCAAGATTCAGAGTTAATTGTCACAAATGCAACAAACAAGGTCACAAGGCATCCAAGTGCAAATCCAAAACATTCAATCCAGCAGAACAAATTATGAAAGAAATGTTTGGATGGGACTACAACACCTGGTGTAAATGTCATTACTATGGAGAATATGGACACATTGGCATGAATTGCATAAAACATCATCTAAGGAAAAGAGATACTACCGTAAGATGCTTCAATTGCACTAAACTCAGTCACATAGCCAGAAATTGCATGAATGCTAGTGAAGTTGAAGATGGAAAGAAGAATGAAGCAACTAAGGTCAGGAAACAGGTGAGACAATAATGGGTTCCTAAATCTATCGAGAAAACCAGTCCAAGTAATGGAATGGGTGGCTCTACCGACTCAAACTAAATTTCCAAGAAAGCACTGGAACTGTATTCTCATAGACAAACTTCAAGCAGTTCCAAAACCAAATTAAAAGAAAGATCTAAATCAGCATACAAGATGCAGTAAGATCACAGGAAGGTCGGTATCAGTCTTCACCGAGCAAGGATGGTACCAGTCTTTACCGAGCGAGGACGAAGTAATATGAATTCTCGAGTTCACTAAGTTGCAAAGTCTTTACCGAGCAATTAATTCTTAGTGGGTGACAGTCTGTCAGAATTCATACCCTAATTTGTACTAAGCATTAATGATAGAGTTGTAAACAAAAGGCAAGAAATCGAACTCATTCTTCACCGCGAACTTTTAGCACTTTGAGGGCAGAAAATTTCAAGAGCAACCCAGCGATTCAAACACTTTTGCGAAAGGAATTTTCTGTGAGCTACCATGGCATCATCTAGCACTTCAGTGAAGAAAGGATCAGAAATGTTAGTCCAAGGGGAATGGAGAGCACCAGATTTCAAGATCGTGCCTGCAATTGTAGCAGCCCTAGATCCAAACGGAGCTCAATCTCAGATTCCTCCTAAGGTAGTACTTATTAACGATATCTGCAATCATTTCAACTGTGCAATTCAAGAAATGGGAAACCTAGAGCTAGATATTGTGCATGAGGAACTGTGTGTGGATGGTATTCTAAAACCCGAGCACAAACATCTGGAAGATAAAGGATTAGTTCACATTGCACACTTACCTCAAAACTTTCAGGAGAAATGGGTTAGATACATTCTCAGCCGTGTACATGATGGCAAGATTTGGCTTGAGCAACCCATAGAGATTACCAAGAAGATGATTCATCAAATCACCGATCTTCCCATGTTGAACAAAGAAAAAACTACCAAAACCCTAGGTCGGTCAGAACTGGAGAAGAAAACCCTAGCCGAGTGGGACAGTAGAGGCATGAAAGTTAGCAGCATTATCGATGCTGAACTAAAGTTTGGTACACACATAATTGCCCATAAGATTTACAGTTCAAGTCGACAGAATAGTGTCTCCTGTGAAGCCATTGACCTAGCATACAAAGTGGTCAAGAATAACTTATCATTTGACCTAGTAGATTTATTGTTAAAATAGTTTAACAAAAACATGGAAAGCATTCAAACTTCCAAAAACAATCCATGTAAGTTTGGATCTCTACTGGTCTATTTATTCTTCTATGTTCAGAAATTCTTCCCTTCCAAAGGAAAAGTTGTATGGAGAAAAGCTGTGCCAGTCCTTTATGAGATAAATGAATACATTTCAGAAATGGGTGAAAATTTTGAAAGCGTCATGGATAATTATTTTGAGTCTTTCAAAGAGAAAATGAATGACATATTCTGGATTCCACAGAAGTTGGTGGAAGATTATAAGGATGACATTTGTTTCATGGTGGACTATGACAATGTATATATTCAAGCAGCTAAACCAAGGATTGTATATGTAAAACCTCTTCCTTATGAGGTAAATATTGATGAAACCAAGAATATCATTGAAGCCCTTCTTAATCTGCCTATTAATCCCGAAGCTCCATATTTTGGAACATATGATGAAGCTAAGGTGAGAATTGAATTAAGCATAAAGCTTCCATAGGCGGTAAATAAAGGAAAGAAAAGGATAGCCAAAATGCAAATGCTAACCGAGGACAAAGGAGAAAATGATGAAGAAGAAGAGGAAAAGGATGAGAAAATAGAGGAACCAGAACCTGCAAAGAAGAAAGGAAAGGTATTCATCACTAAGGCACCTAAGCCTCCCACTGCTGTATTTACAAGGAGAAGTGCAAGAGGTAAGGCAGATAAGGTAGACAAGGCAGACAAAGATATAGTATTCAAAAGGCCTCCTCTAAACTTTCAAGAGAGGATCAAACTTTTTAGAGAAGGATCAGGATCTGGAGTAAGTAACATAAAATCTTTTAAATATGAAACAAGAATGGAAACAGAATAGAAGGAAATAGAAGATGCTTTTATTGAAAAGATGGGACAGTGGAAATACTCTCCTGATGAAATAGCCCCACAGGTTTCAGCAGTTCTATTAGATCCAATAAAAATGAGATGGAGCAATGCCAAGCAAACTGTAAAAGACATATTTGATCAAACCCTGAGACAGTTAATGCCGAGCTTGAAAAATGATGAAATAAAGAAGGCATTGAAGGAAAATGAAAGTAAGATGACATTAAAGTTCAATACTTGTTTGATTCTGATCAACAATATTGAATCGATTGTGAAGGCTGCAAATGCCACATGGAAAAACATATACCATCTTCACCAACTGAGTATTGAAACAGTTATAATAAAAGACATTGAAGATGACAGTGATGAACAAGAAGAAGCCACTGAGGTAGATGATATTGGTAGAATAGTAGCAGAAGTCATTGCATCACTTCCTACCTCTCCAGTAAAAGTTTCTACATCTAGCCCGGAGACACCTTCAAGCATGGTTGTGACAACTTCAACTTTTGTCCAATCACCTATAGCAACAACAGAAGCAACTACAATTTCTTCTACCGAGTTGCAGTCTCCTACTTCATCAAGTTTTCCAGTAGTAAGTATTCCAGTTTTTTATTCTACAAGTGTAAATATTTTAAGTTCTCCAGTAGATAGTATACCAGTCTCTATAGCCAGCCCTACTATGTCTACTGTCACTACTACTAAGGCATTAAGTACAGATAAGCCTAAGGCTCAATCGAGCATAAGATTTTTGGGTAAGAATATAGTAGAGGATATAGACCTAGATGAAGAAATAGAGATTCCAACATTAGATTTTTCAAATCTATCAGCGGACCAAATGCAAAATATAGGTGAAATCCTCCAAAGGAAAGCAAAGCAAAAGAAGCTTAAAGAGGAGAGAGACAAGGAATATCAAATCATTAAGGATGCTAAGGACATTTTGTCTGATGCATTAGGTATTAAAGTAGACTCCTCCCAACATGTTTTGCTACAATTAGCAGAAGCAGTAAATAAATACAATGAGGATTCATCTGGGATAGAAAAGTTAGTTGAAAGAGCCGAGAAGAGATTCAACAATAAAGTGCTTGAGCGCATTGCTCAGCACATAGCTATTAATCAAGTAGAATTGTCTTCAGTTTTGTCAAACATTGAATCTACCTATTTGAATGCTACCTCTTTTTTGGCTAGACTGTGCAATATTGCTGAGTTCACAAAGGATGTCAAGGATAAAATGAATAAAATGGATGAGGATATGAAGATTAGCATACAGAAGTTGCAACTTGAACCAAGTTCAAGATCTGCTCATCACATGAAAATCTCATACCTATCAAATATGCAGTCAGATCTACTGAAAGAAGACACAAGGATCCGGTCCACACTGCTAGACATCCAGAACATGATCCTTCCCATCATGAATACAATGTACAAGCACATTGAACATTCCAAAACATTGATTCATGACAATCAGTTCTCTATAGCAAATCACATGATTGAACTCTCTGCAGAAATCCAAATTGCAATCCAAACATGCAAGATTCTGCAAGAAAATTGGGACAGAACCCTGGCACTAATAATGAAGGTACATTCTGATTTTCTATCAAATTTTGGATTCTCTCTGTAAATCACTTGTATATACACCTTTGGCATTATCATCAAAAAGGGGGAGATATGTACAGAAGGACATATGTATAGAAGGAGATATGTATAGAAGGAGATTTGTATAGAAGAAAAAGTTAGCACATTGAAAGGGGGAGATAATGTATAAAGCCCTATAACAAAGACAAATTTTTGAAAAATCAAAATAAAACTCAGCATGGTTCATGTATATAAGTTTTGGGCAATAAGTGTTTTTATCACTAATGCCAAAGGGGGAGATTGTTGGCATTAAGCAGAATTGCCACTAGTGACAACACTTATTTGCATTCTGAATATAAACCGAGCAGAACAGTGCAAACCGAGCAGAACAGTGCAAACCAAGCAGAATAGTGCAAACTGAACAGAACAGTGCAAACCGAGTAGAATAATGCAAACCAAGCAGAACAGTGCAAACCGAGCAAGACAGTGCAAACCGAGCAAGACAGTGCAAACTGAGCAAGACAGTGTAAACCGAACAAGATAGTGCAAACCGAGCAGGATAGTGTAAACCAAGTAACATTATGTCTACCGAGTCACCAGTATTTACCGAGTTCAAAACCTACCGAGTGGTTAGTATGAACCGTGCCTTCACTTCTACCGAGTGCATGACGATGCCGAGTAATGCAGTGGATGCCGAGTATCAGAAAGTCACCGAGTTAGTTTGCAAGAACCGTGTAACCATACTTGGGCTGACTTAGTGGCACTTATGTTTATTTGTCAAGCCGACTTTGTAATTGTAATTGTAATTAATTGTTTAGACTTGTATATAAACAATGTTGTGAAAATGTCAAGATGTATGTAATGAGTATGAATGTGAAAAAGAAATAAAGGCATACATAAGCAAATTACAAAGGGCTTCAGCAGTATAAGGAATAACATAGACAAATTTATCACAGAAGGTGATCAGTACATCAGCGAATCTCAATCAGAAATCCAGTTGCAAAGCAAGAGATCTACTGTTTCATCCTAATAGGTGAATCAGTACTAAAATCCTTTAACCAGGTAGACTTAACAGTCTTTTGTAAAATCTCTTTACCGAGTACATACTTCTTTTGTAAGTTTGTAAAAATCCTCTAACAAGGTGGACCTAGTAGTCCTTATTGCTCCTAGCAGGGTAGATCATCAGAAGTGATCAATTGTAAGCCTTAACCAGCCAACTTTATTCTACAGTACTAAAGCTTTGTGGGTTTCATCCCCACCCCAGTTTTACTTTCTTTTTGGAAGGTTTCTGGGTAACCAAATCTATGTTTCATTATTGTGAATGCTTTTAAGTTTCATGCTTTCTATATGCATAAGGAAAAAGTGAACTATATGTTAATACATCTGTAATTGTAAGAAAATTTGGAGTTACTGATTCACCCCTCCCCTCTCAGTAACTTGGTTAATTCCTGAATATTTCCAACAGGACATTCTATCAGTGGGACCCATTTTCAAGTAGATTCTAGATCGATGGTTGGCATATAAGCACATAGGATCTCAAGAGCCCTTCAGATCATGCACCATCCATCCGATTGTCTAGGTGTTATGATTAGTAAGCGGTGGGTCCAAAGTGACACATAAGTACAAATGGCAAGCTGTGATTAGCCCATGTAGCAGTGACTTGGTAGGTGTCAGTGGGTCCTAGTATCCGGTGTGTTAGTGGGTCTTGACCTTGTCAAAGAATTGACAAACGGCATAAGTTCTCATTGATTTTGTTAGAGGCTTGAGATTATGTGATAGCCATTGATTTCATTTGGTGTCAGAGGGCTGTCAGGGCAGGGAAAGATTCTTGATCTAATGGCTACCTGATGTTTGCATAGAATCTTTTGAGGCTATGTGAACTTATGACAGTCATTCGTTTATAAGCCTATGAAGAAGTGGGACCGCATGATGATTCATCATTGAGGTGTCAATTTTTGATTGGCTAAGCTAGAGGATGATGAGGAATACTATAGGGTGGGGCCATTGTCAGAAAGGTTAGTGACAGGGAAAAAATCTATGGTTGGCATAAGTTCTCATTGATTGTGTCAGAGGCATGAGATCTTACGCCCACCGTTCATTTTCAAAGGCTTAGGCGAGTGGGTCCTATGTTAGTGGTGACTAAGTAGTGATAGAAAATGATGTAGTGACAAATGGCACAAAGTGGGCCCAGGTGGGGTTTGAGGTCTTAGCAGCCCGAATAAAAGTGTTTGGTGGCCCGAAAATGTTCAAAGGCCTCGCTCATTCATGTAATAAAGTGGTGATATTCTAAATCAACTGGCAATCTAGCAAACAAGTGTCTTCGTAATAGCTAAATGAATTGGCAGAAAGGTGAAACATTCAGCGAATAGGCACTAACCTTTTGTCACCAATTCGCTAAATATGGGACCGAGGTTGAATGTTTCCTTTATTCACCAAGTCGCTGGGTTAAGCTCAAGTTAAGGTTTTCATTTCATGAATAGGAAATGCCTTGTTGCCTGTTCTTTAAGTGTTGACCCAGGGCTATCCGATGAGTTAAGTCATAAAGCCCATGAAACATGATGATTAAATGGTCATGATATAATGTTGATTCAAGTTTGAATGAAAATCGTTGATTTTCTACTGGCACTTTGATTTGACTGTTGAAATTCAAATTCAATTTTTTTGAGGCTTTCTTAGTGATAGAAAGGACTAAAATTCAATGCAGAAGCAACTAGAGCTGGTAAGAGATGATTTGTTTGCCATTGCAATGTGGTCCAGGGTGTGATGATCGATTGCAGAGATCTGTACCATGTAAGGAGTGAACAAAGAGTGGCTCGAGGTGTGTTGCAGGTGGTTGAATAGACTAGTTTTCATGGTGGATTTATGATCTTCTGTACATTGTTATGAGAATTATGATAATTGGAGATCAATTTTTGATCTGTTCTTCACCAGGTTGCTTGGTTTTCCCCAAAGTGTTGTAAATTCTAATCTTTTGATTTGTTTTGGTGGGTGGAAACCCTAGCCCTTACCATTGTTATTCGTAGCTTGTTTCATCCTAAGTTGTGTAGGATTCCAAGATAACCAAGGGTATATATGGTTGCATTTTTGACTTTGTAAGGGTTCTAAAATATTGGTTCCTAAGGGTTCCTTTTCAGTTCCATGAAGGGTCCTTTTCCTATAGATTTTCTCTACTTCTCTGGATATAAAGTGTTCTTTCTTCCTTTTTGGTTCAGAGAATACAATACATATTGTAATTGATTTGTCTTATGTATGAGATTTAATATATTTCTACTATTATCAAATTGTCTCCATTTGAGTTTCAGACTTACTGATTGAAGCGTCAAGGGTGTTTCCATCTTTCTATTTGCATTTCCTTTGTGTCTGTGATAGATTTGTTTTCACAGAAGCAACTAGCTTTGGGATTGGTTTTCAAGTGTGTATGAACTAGGGTATCAAGGGTATCTTATGTTTGTCTTCCAATGGATGTTGGTTAATGTATTACTTGTTTATAGGTTTCTTCCAAGGGGAGAGTTAATATCCTTTAAATAGGTGATAGCACATTTTGGGTACATAAGTGGATTGTTGAAGTATGACTTGGTTGATGGTGTATGTTTGATGTAAGGCATCAGCATATTAGAATATATTGTCTTCTTGTTTCATAGCTTTCTATTGCAATAGGGTATTTGACTTTGCTACCTATTGGATAAGGCACTAGTCTATGAGAGACTTGGGGTATCTTAGGAGCCCTTCCAACCCAACATCAAATCAAATACCTTTCCCTTTCATGTTGGTAGTAGTAGTAGGAGGTCCTTTCTAGTCTTCAGACTCATTCTATGCAAGTAGGGCTATTGCATGTGAATTGGCTTCATTGGGGTACAAGTTACCTGAAGGGGTTTGAAGGTTATTCCACAATAATCTATCTGTAGGCTTGTTGTTTATATTAAGGTGTGTTGAGTGTACAGATAAGGCAATACCTACTTGAGTGATGTGGAGCTCAAAGAAGAAGAAGGATGTTCTTTATCCTCATCAATTGGACTGTTTTCTTGTCAAACTTGAGTGCCTACCTTGAGAATCAAGCCCATCTATTGATTCAAGTTTGGTCTTGCAAGGAAAAGCTCCAACAAGGACCATGAAACATGTCTTCCTTGCTTTGAATCTTTGCATAAGGGATGCATTCCCCAAAGTTAGATTCTTATTTATATTCCAACCTACACATTTATCATACAAAAAGTCAGATTACAAACAGATCCTTGACTATCCCCTTCTAGATGTTAATATGATTTAGAACAATAGAGGGGGGGTGAATCAGTTGTTCTCATGTCCTGATGTATAAAACAATCTCAAAAAAACTTATCCTTAAATCAAATCCAAAATGAAAACAAACTCTGTCATCACTGATTCAATAATAGAAACATCTAACAATGCAGTCCACTACCTAGCTATAACTTAACTTGCAAAACATAGTAATGTTTAGATCTAAATGTTCACACAAGTATATACACTAGGATTTATAGTGAAAACCCAATCTGGGAAAAACCACTTTATAACATGCTACTATTATCTTCACTCTTATGAAGTGAGCTCGGTAAAAAGCCAACCCTGACAAAGGTTACAATACACACTGTCAAATGTGATCCAGTTAAAGGATTTTAATCACCTTGTTAAAAGTGAGCCTAGTCATAGGACTTACATACACTCCATTAGAATGCAACCTTGTTCAAAGGATTTAACATATGACTGTTAGGTCAACCTCTATTAAAAGGATTTTGATTGTTGCAATGGTTAGAAAGTAGCAGCAGTAATATCAGAAAAATATACAACTCACTTTGCAAATATCAGATCTGATTCCATACACTAATGCTAGTTTACTGACTTTGAAACTTTTCCATTTCCATCTCTGATCTGCTTGGAACTTTTCTTCAAGCAATCACCACCATTATCCTTCAGCCTTTTCTGCTTATTCAGTCAATAAAACTTTCCTCTTCCAACATTCTCTGTTCTTGATGTGCATACATATCAAAATGCTTAGGTTCCCTTATATTTTCCTCAATTAGGTTAACTCTTCTTTTTCCGCTTAATCTCCTTCATAGATCTTAGGGTTAAGTTAGATTCATTGAATCTACCAGCTTCATGTTCTTTGGTTCCTTTTCTAGAATCATCTCAAATCTCTTAAAGATTTACAATAAAAATTTTTACAATGCATTTAATGCTTCCAAACAATCAATAAATAAAGTCAGCACATTTTACATAATCCAAGAATTCAACAAAGTCGGCTCCAAAATTAAATTCTCTTCAAATATAAAATTGCTGATGCTCAGTCAATACTATGATTGTTCACTCAGTCTTCATGTAAAATGCTCGGTCATTACTAAAACTATTTCCTCAGCTTACATTGTCTTCCTCGGCAATTTACCGATGCTCAGTCGACACTATAATTTTTCTCAGCATATACTAACTCAGTCGACACTAACATCACTCGGCTGAAACATGATTTTTCCATTCTTTTCTTAGTTAAGCCTACCAGTTTAGTCTTCAGTCTTACTAAGATAAATAATACATTATCTCATCAGAGTGCAACATAGTCAAGTACAATTTGAAGTATCAAGATAACTCAACCTTTCCCTAGGTGCTATTGTTACCAACCTTGCTTAGCCCCTCAACAACATTCAAAAAGATATAGTACTTTCCTAAGTAGCAATAGTCTTACCAGTTAAGGTTTGACATCAATGACAATACAACAATTATTTCAATTCAGTTTCCAACAATCTCCTTCTTTGGCATTGATGGCAACACCATATGATATCACTTGAATAACACATGGATTACCAACCAATCCAAAATCTTATCTGTCCATCAGAAAATTATTTATAATATCCTTAGCTTCATTCTGATTCAGAATCCTGTAAGCCTCACTTCTGTGACCATCAGAAGTATTCAGATCTCCCTCTATCCCGATTCTTCATTTTAGTTGATCATCCTTATCTACAATTCCATTAGTTCTTCTCCCATTAGCTCATCAATTCATTTCCCTCTTTACTTTTCAGCATCATGTGTTATCATATCTAATGTGTTATCATATCAGTTCATTCTCCCTCTTTGACAAAAATACCAAAGCACCAACTAAAACATACATCCATTAGATGTAGACAATATCTATTTAGCTCAGTGTTTCTCCCTCTATCATCTTGCTTATGATTGATTCCTTGTCTTTGCTTCTCTTCACAACTCTAGGCCAGCCCTAAAGTGTGACAATCTTCTGCATCAATTTATCAAATGTTTTACTGTAGCACATTTGATGTAGTGCTCCTAGCTTGTCTAAGTAGCCTCAGTTAGGGGAAGAACCCCTAATTGACTTCTCAAATACTCATGAGCTTCTCTGGGTAAAGCTTTAGTGAATATGTCTTCTAATTGTTCTTTTGTATTCACATATTCCATTCGGACTTCTTTGTCTTGTACTAATTCTTTCAAGTAGTGATACTTGATTGCAATGTGTTTGGTCTTTGTGTGCATCACTGGATTCTTAGAAATATTGATAGCACTTGTGTTGTCACAGAAAATAACAACAGGTTCAATGATTTCTTCTTTCATGCCTATCAACAATTGTTTTATCCATACCAAGTTTGAACAGTTTACTGCAACAGCAACATACTCAGCCTTGACAGTAGATTGGGAAATGCAATTTTGTTTCTTGCTTGTCCAGGAGACTAATCTCTATCCAAGAAAGAAAGCTCCACCACTTGTACTCTTTCTATCATCTACATTTCCTACCCAATAAGCATCTATGTAAACTTGGAGTTCAAATTTGTCATCCTTCTTATAATATAGACCATAGTCAGTAGTTCCTTTCAAGTATCTCATAATTCTTTTCATGACCATCATATGTGTTTCCTTAGGATTGGCAGAGAATCTTGCCACAATCCCAATAGCTAATGCAATATCTAGTCTGCTATGTACAACATACTGCAATTTTCCAATCATGGATCTGTACAAAGTCTGATTTACTTTTGCAGCATCATCATTCTTAGATAACTTTTGTCTAGTAACCATGGCAGTTCCCACTGGTTTACCATCTTCCATCCCAAAAGTTTTCAGTATTTCATTAACATACTTAGACTGTGTAATGAAAATTTTATTCTTCCTCTGATATACTTGTAAACCAACAAAGAATTTGATCTCACCAAACATACTCATTTCAAATTTAGTTTGCATTTCATTTGAGAAACTTTTACATAATGCATCTTGTCCACCAAAAATAATGTCATCAACAAAAATTTTTGCCAACAAAATACCTTTACCTTCTTCATCTTTCATGTACAGACTGCTTGTGTCATTTGTTCTTGAAAATCCAATCTGTATCAAGTAGTTGTGTAACCTCTCATACCATGCTCTGGGAGCTTGCTTCAATCCATATAATGCTTTGTTCAATTTGCACACCATGTGTCTTCTGTTTGGATCAATAAAACCTTTTGGTTGTTCTATGTAAACTTCTTCTTCTAGTATACCATTAAAAAATGCAGACTTGACATCCATTTGATATACCTTGAAATCTTTATAAGTAGCATATGGGTATGTGCAAGATCATGAGGGGCCAAACTATGCCCTTAAGTGGCAATGAAAAATCAGCAAATCAGGGTTAGTCAACTTGACGTGAAAATTTCAACTAGCTATGAACCTAATATAAAAAAGTTGTAAGAATAGAATCTATAGAAAATTGAATGTAGTTTCTAAACTACTAGGCCTTTTTTGAGAAAAATTTAGTATGATTGGTGAAAAGTATAGATTTCAATGCAGCAGTACAAAAATTTTAGGAAAAAAATAAGAAGTAGGTGTATGTCTGACCACCTTAATCATAATCAAATGATAATATTTTATTATAAGATTTTATACATAAGTAGTAGACTCATGCCTGGGTGTGATGCATATTTTTTTGTAATTTTATTCCAAAAAAATAATTAATTATGAATTTTTTGCTACAACATTTTTAGAATAAAAAAACTCCTGTGTCTGACCACCTTAACTCATTCAAAACTTTACAAAATTCAATTTATTTTTTTTTCCTTATAGTAGACGAAGCATAGAATGTGACGCATTTTTTGGATTTGAAAAATATTATACCGTTTGAAAGTTATAGTCATTTTTCAATCAATATATAAATCAGCACTTTAGAGGTAGCTCAATTAGAAAATAACTAATAATTACTTACCGAATTCAAAATTTGACAGTAATTATATCGATAGAAAGCTGATAATCTCCTTAAGATACCATTTTCATTTTATCAAATTTAGGTGAAAAAAAAGTCATCAGCTACATTGTCAAAGTTTTGAACTGACATCACCAGTTTTTGGCCCCTCATGATCTTGCACATACCCATATGCAAGCAGAGTTCTTACTCCTTCCAATCTAGCTATAGGGGAAAATGTCTCCCCATAATCTATTCCTTCTTGTGCGTAGCCTTTGCATACCATCCTAGCTTTATTCCTAGTGATTTTTCCATTTTCATTCATCTTATTCCGAAACATCTACTTTGTTCCTATAACATTCTTGTTTTCAGGTCTCGGCACCAGAGTCCAAGTATCATTCTTCTCAATCTGGTCAATTCTTCATTCATTGCTTGTATCTAGTCTTCATTCTCCAATTCTTCTCTAGTTGTCTTCGGTTCAAATTCACATAGTAGACATGTTGGATCCTTAGTCTTACTTCTGGTTTGGATTCTAGTATCTTTGTCTCCAATTATCTGTTCAAGCTGATGATGTCTTCTTACATATTTTTCCAAAATAGGTTCATTTGTTCTCTCCTCTATTTCATCATGTTCCTCAACAAGATTGTCAGATTCAACTTTAGAATGCTCGGCAACCTCTTCTTGATACTCAATAGCATTTTCTTATAGCTTGGCATGTTCTTATTCTCTCTTGGCACTATTTTCCTAACACTCAGTAGCTTCTATCTATCGCTTGGCATTGCTTACCTAAGACTCAGCATCAGGTGCAAGTCTGTTACTTGCCTCTTCTTCTTATTCAATGTACACAAAAGATCTATAATCTTCTGGTTCTCTTTTACTATCAGCTTCATTTCTTTCTGCATACTCATGAATTTTGACATTCACACTTTCCATAATTTTTTTAGTGTTAGAGTTCAAACACTTATAAGCTTTACTTTTTGTGGAGTACCCTAGGAATATGCCTTCATCACTCTTAGCATCAAACTTTCCATTCCTAGTGTCTTTTAATATATAGCACTTACTTCTAAAGATTCTAAAGTATTTAACACTTGGTGCATGTCCATGCCATAATTCATAAGGTGTCAGATTTGTACCTTTCTTGATCTCTACCTAGTTAAGAGTGTAGACAATAGTGCTTATAGCTTCTTTCCAATATTTTTGTGCCACATTCTCTTCAATCATCAATGTCCTTGCACAATCCAAGATAGATCTAGTTCTCCTTTCTACTATACCATTCTGTGGAGGTGTTCTAGGTGTAGACATCTATCTTTTAATTCCTCTATCATTGCAAAATAGATTAAATTCATTTGATGTAAATTCTATACCTCAGTCAAATCTAAGACATTTCAGGTTCCTACCTATCTCCTTTTCAACCTTAGCCAAATACCACTTATAATATTGAAAAGCTTCATATTTTTCTTTTAGAAACATCACATGCATCATCCTAGTATGATCATCAACAAATAAGATAAAGTATCTAGCACCAAAGTAGCTTTGTACACCCATGGGTCCACAAAGGTCAGTATGAACCAAATCTAAAATGTTTTCAGAAGTAAAGGATTTTCTCTTGAAACTTGACTTTGTCATTTTTCCTAACTGGCATTCCTTGCACATCACATTCTCAGGTTTCTTCAATCTACGTAGACCTCTTACCTTTTTCTTCTTACTTATCTCTACCAGATTGTCAAAGTTAACATGACACAACCTTTTATGCCATAACCAAATATCATCAAGTTGTGCAATTAAACATGTTTCTTCAGATAGGTCAAGATAGCACAAATTACCTCTAGTCTGATCTCCACTTCCAATCAGTTCTCTAGTAGCATTAAATATTTTAGCTTTCTTGTGATGAAATTTCACTCGATAACCAGTTTTGTTAAGCTGAACAACACTTAAAAAATTGTAATTAAGACCTTCAACCTAATATGCATTTTCACAAGATATCTTATCAGTCAATTTAATCAAACATTTTCCTCTAACAGGACATGGTGCATCATTACCAGATTTTACATTTTTACCTCTATAATAATGTAAGGTCTCAAACTTATTTTTATCACCAGTCATGTGATGTGAACAGTCACTATCAATAATCTATTTATCATTCTTATTCACATAGGATATTAATACAGTTTTCTCATCCTCATCAAATTCATCTTTCATTGCCACATAAACTACCTCAATTTCAAAATCATCACTATCAGTGTCAATCTCTTTTTCAGTAATGTAACAAGATTTCTTACCTTTTCCTTTGTAGTCTTTGTTCCATCGATAGCTTCTGTCATATTTTCTATCTTTGTGTTTTCTTTTCCATTCATCATCTTTATCCTTCCTTTCAGGACATCTAGTAGCTATATGACCAACTTTATTACATGCAAAACATATAATAGGGAGCTTACCTTTATACTTTAATTTTCCCCTTCTCAGTCTTCTAGCCATAAGAGCTTCTAGATCTTCTAGGTCTTCATCAAAAGTGTCACTTTCACTTTCACTTTCAGCGATGCATCTTTCTTTTTCTTTCTTTGGCTTATTCAGAACTAGCTGTGACTTAAAAGTAGATTCAACATTTCTAGTGCTTCCAATAGTGAAATTATCATAGTTAGAGAGTTCAAAAGCAGTCATCTTACCAACCAAACTTTCCAAAGTAAGCACATTAGTAGAGTTACATTTAGATTCCTGAATAGCTGAGATCTTAATAGCATATATAGGATGCAGGGTTCTTAGTACTTTCCCAATTATAGTTTCATCATCAATAGCCCCATTTTCTCCTCTAATAGCATTCACAACTTCTTTTATTCTACCATAATATTGTGCAATGTTTTCACCTTCTTGCATTCTCATTTCATCAAACTTACCTCTAAGACTCTCGGCCTTTACTTTCAGCACATTCAAGTCACCACCATAGATCCTTGCAAGAGTTTCCCACATATCCTTTGCAGTTGTGCAGTCCTTAATGTCCTCAAATTCTAGATAGCTTAGGGCAGATGCAATTTCTAGCATTGCTTGATTATGTTCTTTCTTAGCTCTCATTTCTTCAGTAGTCAAAGGTGTGATAGGTGAGACATAACTATTTTCAATGTAGTACTTTGCAGAGTCACCAATACCGGCCAGATGCAGCTTCATGAAGCTTTTCCATACAGGGAAGTTTTCCTTGTTCAACTTCGATACCTCCTTCTTATACATCCTGATCATTTGCTTCAAGCCCCTTTAAACTTGATTTCTGTCAACACTAATAATAAGAAACTTAGCTCTAATACCAATTTTTAATATGATTTAGAACAATAGAGAGGGGGGCTGAATTAGTTGTTCTCAAGTCCTCATGTATAAAACAATCTCAAAAAAACTTATCCTTAAATCAGATTCGAAACCAAAACAAACACAGTCATCACTAATTCAATAATAGAAACATCTAACAATGCAGTGCACTACCTAGCTATAACTTAACTTGAAAAACATAGTAATGTTCAGATCTAAACATTCACACAAGTATAAACACCAGGATTTATAGTGGAAACCCAATTTGGGAAAAACCACTTTGTAACATGCTACTATTATTTTCACTCTTCTGAAGTGAGCTCGGTAAAAAGCCAACCCTGTCAAAGGTTACAATACACACTGTCAAATGTGACCCATTTAAAGGATTTCAAACACCCTGTTAAAAGTGATCCTAGTCATAGGACTTACATACACTCCATTAGAATGCAACCCTGTTCAAAGGATTTAACATATGACTATTAGGTCAACCTCTGTTAAAAGGATTTTGACTATTACAATGGTTATAAAGTAGCAGCAGTATTATCTAAAAAATATACAACACACTTTGCAAATATCAGATCCGATTCCATACACTAATGTTGGTTTACTGACTTTGAAACTTTTCCATTTCCATCTCTGATCTACTCGGAACTTTTCTTCAAGAAATCATCACCATTCTCCTTTATCCTTTTCTGCTTATTCAGTCAATAAAACTTTCCTCTTCCAGTATTCTCTGTTCTCCTTGTGCATACATATCAAAATGCTCAGGTTCCCTTATATTTTCCTCAATTAGGTTAACTCTTCTTTTTCTACTCAATCTCCTTCGTAGATCTTATGGTTAGGCCAGATTCATTGAATCTACCCGCTTCATGTTCTTTGGCTCCTTTTCTAGAATCATCTCAAATCTCTTAAAAATTTACAATAAAATGTTTTACAATGCATTTAATGCTTCCAAACAATCAATAAATAAAGTCAACACATTTTACATAATCCAAGAATTCAACAATGTCGGCTCCAAAATTAAATTCTCCTCAAATATAAAATTGTTGATGCTCGGTCAATACTGTGATTGTTCACTCGGTCTTCATGTAGAATGCTCGGTCATTACTAAAACTATTTCCTTGGCTTACATTGTCTTCCTCGACAATTTATTGATGCTCGGTCAAGACTATAATTTTTCTCAGCATATACTAACTCGCTCAACACTAACATCACTCGGCTTAAACATGATTTTTCCATTCTTTTCTTGGTTAAGCCTACCAGTTTAGTCTTCAGTCTTACTAAGATAAACAATACATTATCTCATCATAGTGCAACATAGTCAAGTACACTTTGTAGTATCAAGATAACTCAACCTTTCCCTAGGTGCTATTGTTACCAACCTTGCTTAGCCCCTTAGAAACACTCAAAAAGATATAGTACTTTCCTAAGTAGCAACAGTCTTACCAATTAAGGTTTGACATCAATGACAATGCAACAATTGTTTCAATTTAGTTTCCAACACTAGGACCTTGTTGCCTTGTCCATTATGCTCCTTGTACCCTATCATTCCTGCCATCACCTTGCCACTTCTGATCCTTCATTGTCTTATAAACATCCCTATTATTACCCCTTTGGATAGGGAAATCAATGTTTCCCACCTTGATGCATTCAAACTCAAAATTATTATGATTTCTAGGACTATCCTAATACTTAGTCATGACCAAATTTTTTTGTTTCTCTTCCTTATACCCCCAACCAGTATTAGACTGATCTTTACCCTATAGAATATTTTCCCCAAATTTCATGAGGATATTATAAGTCTCCTTGCAAGTCAAAGGTTTCATTTTGTACCTCTCTCCATCTTTATGAACAATATAAGTATTAGAGTAGCCATCATGCAAAGTCCTCCTAGCCTACTGCCAAGCTCTACCCAAAATCATATGTCCACAAGTCATTGGTATGACATCACACATTACCTAGTCAGTATATGGTCCTATTGAAAAATTAACACAAGCTCTCTGACTAACCTCTACATTTATCACTTTATTAACCCAAGTGGCCTTGTAAGGGATAGGATAATCTACTAATGTCAATCCCAACTTTTCAACCATATCAACTAAAACCATGTTATTATGTGCCCCTGAATAATAATAAGAGTATATACATTTCCTTTAACCAAACACCTTGATCTGAAAATTCTTATTTGTGGAAATGCCTCTCCCTTCCTCATGAGTAGAAATTATCCTACCTTAGGGTCTGCCAATAGTGTGTTTGGTGCTTCTTCCCCCTCATCTTCATGAGACAAGTACACTCTCTTATCCTTCTTCCTTGAATAAGTTCATTTAGGACACCAGAATGATTGATGACCTACTTCATTACAATGTAAACATCTCTTTGTAAATACTCCACTTCCTCTTCCTCCTCCAAATCATCCACCTCTATGACTAGTCTCCCCTTGTCTTTGTCCGTACTTCCCTGATAATCAGGATTGATCCTAACCCCCTCTTCCTCTCATAGAAGATCCTCCCCTATTGTTACCTTGTCTCTCTTGCTTCCTTTTGATCTTTTCATCACTCCTCATAGCAAGCTGAAAGCATTCTCCCATGAATTATGGTAAGCTTAGCCCAATCTCATCTTGAACATTCAATCTTATTTCATTAATATACCTTTCTATCTTCTCATCCTCATCCTCATAACCTCCTTAGATGCTCATCTTGTGAAACTACTCAATATATGCCATCACATCTAATTCTATTTGCTTTAAGTTTACTCTCATCCTCTTGGTTTGTATCACAAATTCCATAGGTAATAATTGACTCTTAACCATGCCTTTCATCCTTTCCCAATTGGTTATTCTTCCCAAAACTCTAGCCATCCTTTCTGATTGTACACTTACCACCATGTCAAATTTGTACCCCTCATCCTTGATTTTGCAAAGTTAACCTTCTTATCCTCATCCATGTCCTCTAGTTCAAAAAAAAATTCAAGGGATTCTAACCAACCCAAGAATTATTCACTCTCCATTCCTCACTGATACAAATGAAAATTAGAAATCCCATTGTGTCTCTTACCTTGAACTAGCTTGATCAATCTAATAAACTTAGTCTCCTTAGGATCAATTTCTTGTCCATGACCCCTATTTGATTGTCCCTCAATGTTTCCTTCTTCTCCTTCATTATTCTCCTCATGATTCTCTTCTCTCCTTGGCTCTCTATTCTCCTTCTCCAAGGCTTCAATCTTTTCAATCAACTACAACCTTTCTCTCCTTGTTTGTCTTTCTTCCCTATCTCTAGTGGCCTCAAGTTCCCTCTTCTCCCTCCTTTCATTCTCTAACTATTCTCTTAACATCTCCAAATACCTTTCCAACTGATTCTTAGGTTCCATTTCATTTTCTTTCTTCCTTGATGCTATCAAATTTTTAGATCCTCTATCCTTACTCCCTTATCTCTTTCTCTTCAATGCAAGGTTCAACTCGAGAACACCTCAAAGGATATGCTCAACTCTAAGGGTTCTCCAAGGCTCCTAGTACATCAAAGGGAAAGAAATGATCTCCTTCCCATTTAACCTATGATACTCCTAGGCTCTAATACCACCTGATGCAAAGGTTGGGTGGTGGGATGATCAAACACTCCAAAGTTTCAAAAAGGTAACAAGGTTAAGCCCATTCCCCAACACCATACAAGCCTAGAATAACTTGCAACTTGACAAAACCACCCCTACTATCCAATCTAGTTGTAATTTATGAATATAGAATGGATTCAACTTTTTTCAAGTTATTTGGATTTCTCACACAACACCCAACGCTCAAAAGTTGTGAAAATCCCAAACAGGCCTAATTGATTCCAACTAGGTGTCCACCAATGTAAAGTGACACTTTTCTCTCAATTTCTCCAAAACAAAACAAAAACTAAAACTAGATTTAGATACATTTTCCCTCACTATACAACATACCTCAAACTAAATATGAGTTGTTTTTTTACCAGATACCCTGTTGCTGACTGCACCCTCCTAAATAAGCCTAAAACTAGGTACTTTTACAAACCAAGTTATAGAAGTAATAACCCCTATCCATCAAAACTTTAAAAAGTATTCCAAAATGTCCCAAATTCAAGGAAAATGAAACTAATTTGGTTCTTAGACCAATCCAAACACCAAATCCCAAATGTGCACTCAAATAAGCCCTTACACCAAGGGTTTCTTTAAACTTGTCCTTCCACTCACTCCCTGATCCAACTGAGATTTGTTTCACCTTTAGATGGTCAATGTAAGGCCATCCATATCATTAAAACACTATATCCTTTGATTATTTTATGTGCTACTATACCATAGCAAGCAACTTTATGACTCTTCAATCCCTTATCTGGTGATCACCAACCCTGTACTTTCAATCTTCTGCATAATTTTTTTTATAAAATATATTACACATTAGGAAATGACCACTCCATGAGAATCAGTGCATGGAATTCATGGAATATTCCATTCCTTGGTTTAAACTCAAAGTTGTCTCCTAAAACCAGTCTTCCATTAGCAACAATCAATGTAAATGGAGAAAACTTTGAATAAATATCTTAGCAAAGCATAAAATGGATTTTAGTGATCAAAATTATACTACTACTACATCTAAGTACTAGTTTGAACAATCAAGATACAAATTATGCAAAATAAGACATTACAAATTTGAGAAATCTAAACTTTATTGGGTTTTCCTCTCTTTCGTACACACCAGTTAATTGTCTGATTTCTCTCTCCTACATAGACTCCCAAAATGGGATTTATAAACTTCCTAGTAACCATCCAAATGAATTTGGATCTATTGGATTGTCTAAACAAATATTAAACACTATCAAACTACTTTCCTTCCAAACTCCCTACTAGTCGTGGGCATTTAAATTTGAATTTGCCAACTTCTAATTTATTGAACAAAACATGAAAATAACTTCACACACATATCCAATGGATTCATAAGAAATTTTTAATAATTCTCAAATAAACCTAAGACCTATATAGATCCATGTTACACCAATTGATCACTTTTCCAAAGAGCCACCATTAATGATCCTAAGGTCATTACCAGGACCTTTAGGATTATTTACCAATTTATTACATCTTATGCCTTAAAAGGATAGAATAGGTCCTAAAGTATCCCAATCCACTTCTTGAGGCATATCTATGTTTTTTATTTGATCTTTAGTCTTCATCAATCTCTTTCCATGCTTGGATGCTCCTGCATCAGAATGTACTCATGAAAAATCAATGCCATAGGACACTGATAAGTTGCAACTATATTATTTAATCCAGAAGGCATCATCACCCAACAAAAGGTTCCCCAAGGTTTTATAAATGCAGTCTTATATTGATCTTCAGAAGGGAGGAAAATTTTGTTGTATCTAGGAAAAATTCATCCATGAAGGATAAAAAAGCATGTCTTGTTGTATAATCCACTATCATATCAATATTAGGAAGATGAAAATCATATTTCAAGGATGCTTCATTCAAGTCTCAAAAATTAGTACACATCTTATCTAATTCTCTCTTTTAGAAATAGAAACAATATTTGAAATCCAAGGAGAATAATCAATAGAATGGATAAAACCATCATCTAAGAGATTTTCAATTTCAACCTTAACCAGAAGGGAAACACTTGGGTTCATCTTTCCTATATTTTGTTTAACTGGCTTAGAATTAGGAGAAAGAATACTATTGTGAGTAACAATCTTAGGATCAATACCAAGAATATCTGAATAAATCCAAGAAAATATGTCTCAGAACTGAAGGAGAACTATAGTGAGTTGTTTACATTATTCTTCATTCAAGCATTTACAACCATTAATAAATTTTTCAGGATCACTAAGGTCCATTTTCACATCAATTGTCTCTGTAATCAATAAGTTACTCTTTTTACATTATTCCATAGGTACACAAGAATTAGATTGACTATCAAGATCAAAATTTTCTCCAAAAAATCTTCAACATTCAAATAATAAGGCTTTCTCTTTTTATGATAAAAAGTAGGGAGATCATCATATGCCACCAAGAAACCCACTATGGCATCATCATCAATAAAGATATCCACTATAAAAAATTTATCAAAGTCAATGAGAGTAGGATTAACAAGCTTAAGAGGTCGGCTAAAATTGTGATTAACATTCAGAGTAAACATGGAAGGTTTCATATAAGGGTTAAAACCAAATCCATAAGTATGATAATAAATGTCATTATCTAAAGGTACTTGAATCCCTTGTTCAAAATTTCCAGATCCTTTACCATTAAAACACATTGTGTAAGAAAATTATAACCAGGACCGTAAAAATCAGCCATATTTGAAGGAGTCAATAGTTTTTCATAAGAAACTATTTCATAAAAATCATGTTTAATAGTTTTGATGGTCTCCTTCGCTAAATAATTTAAAAATTTATTGATTAACTCACTAGAAAGAGGATTAGGATTAAAAACTTGTTCAATTTCTTTTTGTTTCTTCATTAAAGCATGATCGTAGATTCTATATTCCCCAATTGCTGCAGGAACACCTAGGACCTTGGCTAAGAGTCCTACCCTAGTTTTGGCTTGTAGTGGTCCTTGAAATACTAGGAGGTTAATAAAGTCTCAAAGAGATCCTTGGTGTCATAGCAGGATAGTTGGTTAAGTTAGTTTTGGGTTACGTAAATAGAGCCTAGTGTGGAAGCTAAGGTGTCCCTAGGAACTAGCTTAGTCTTAGGAAGTGGTAAAAGGAATCAAGGATGGAAAAGTCCTCATAGTGTTAGGATATGGACAAACATGGTCCAAAATATATTTGAGAGTATTTTTAAAACACTTTGGGAGTTTAGAAATGTTTTGGGAAGTAAGGTGAGCAATTATGCAAAACTTGTTAAAATGTTGTCATGACAACTTTTACAATTTTATAAAGTTGGATGACAATTTCTTGTCTTAATGAGACCGACCAATAATTTAGGTCAAACAGAGGTCCTAAAATTCTATAACTCATTGAGAGAGGCTATATAAACCCTAAATGGATTGAATACCAAGGTCGGTTCATTTTGCAATTATTGACATTAAGATATCAGGAACTGTTATAGTCAATTCAAGACACAATCATTTGTTTCTATGCAATATTAGAAGATAATGGTTTAGTTTTAATTTGTAAAAAAGGAATTAGTCAAGAACCTTCATTTTTTTCCATTATGCATAATTTAGTGGGATTTTTTATTGTTTCATTAGCTTATGTGTAATTATTTTGGTTTAGCCAATTCACTGGCCTGTAAACATCAGAGTGTGAAAACATGGACCCCCCATGAAATACTAGTGCGTGTTCATCATGACCAATTGAGAAATTGAAGTGGAACCTATGCATAGTGTACATAGTCACTTTATAGGTCTAGGATTGATCATGGCCATTTTTGTAACTTTTCCCTAGGCAAGCAAAATCATTGCCTAACTAGGGACAATGAGGTGAAGTTGTAAGTTTTCTAGCAAGGGAGACTAAGAAAATGCAATCCAAGAATTTGGAGATGAGAATGATGATCAGATAGAGCCATGATGTAAATTTAGAGACTTGACTAATTCATTTGGAAAGCATAACTGTAATGAGTACAATAAGCTCCTAGAAGCCACTTAAACCCTTACTAAACCCCTAGTTGAGTTAGGGTACTGTACAAATGCATTGGAACCCAAGACCCACAAAATTTCTCAGGGTATCATAAATGGTCAAAGAATCCATATGTTTTTTAGAAAGTCCTTTAGGAGTAATTTGCATAAAATCCTAAAAACCTAGACTAGGAGAACTAATTGGGGGCTCTAGGACTATAAGGCCAAAACATAGAGTTTGATGAGATTGCTAAGGAGGAATTGAGAAGATCTTGAAAAAATGTGTCAATAATTGAATAAAGGTTAGATTTTGATTACCTCCACACCCCTACAAGACTCACCACTTTATTAGGAGGTAAGGTACACAAGGAAGGATAGAATGATACCTAAGAAGAGAAGGAACACTTAATCAATGATAGATACATTAGGAGTTGGAGAGTAGTTTTCTTAATTTGAGGACATTGAAGAAGTCCTTAGAAGAAAATGAGGCACCTTGTTAAACCCATAATAAATCCATTGGGAAATTGGAGAGCTGGTAATCTTAGTGATCTTGACAAATGTTTTTGTGCACCTAGTGTGATCCTATCAGATTGGTATTAGAGCATAGAAAAGTTTGGGCCAGTGGATAGTTGATGTTATATTTAGCTAAGTTAGTATATTCTTCATGGATGGTTACAAATATAGACTTGACCAAGAAGGTGGAAGACCAAGAGGAGGAGAATAGAATCCTTAGGGAAAGGTTAGCATAGATAGAGAGTAAAGTTGGTGTGGTGGAGATTGAGATTGAATTGGTTATAGAGAAAGTCAGAGTGGTATAATACAAGGATAAAGAGTTCGAAGAAGAGGAAAAGGTCCTTGAACTAGACCCTGTTCTAGAAGAGGAACCCTTCTTGAGAGCATTAAAATCCATGAGTGGTAAATATTCGGAGGGAATACCACTCTTTAGTGTAAAGATGGAGGCAGAGCTAGTTATGGAATGGACTAAATTCATAGAGAATCATTTTGAGTGTGAAGGCATCAGTGAAGCTCAAAGAGTCAGCATAGAAAAATCAAGGACGGGAGGAGCTTCCCTCACATGGTGGAAATTTATGCAAGATGAAAGGGTAAAGGAAGGAAATAACCCTATTACCAATTGGAAAGGTATGGTGTCAAATGTTAGGGAAACATACCTCCCTAATGATTATGAGGTGAAATTGCATAAGAAAAGACAAAATTTTGAGGCAAAAGGACCTAGAAGTAGGTTCCTACACTAAGAAGTTCCATAAATTGTGTCTTAGATCACATGTGATGGAGGAGGAGAGCCTAAAGGTGGATAATTACATAAATTCTCTAAGGTGGAAAATCTAAAAAGAGATAAGTCTCTTGAGCCCAAAAATAGTTCACCAATGTTATCAATTAGCTCTCAAGGTAGAAGAGAAGCTCAAAAAGAGACATGAATCGAGGAGCCAAGGTATAGACAAAGGTAGAGATAATAGAGGTCATAGATGTAGATATGGAGGAATAACCTTAGAATAAATAAGTCAAGGTGAGACCAAGCTCACATATTAGTGAGGAGAAGTCCTTAGCAATAGAGGAGGTTACAATAATAGAGGTAAAGGATCAAGACACAACTATGGAGGAAGGTCAAGTGGCCATGGGAGAGGATCCTACCTCTCTTCCATGACGTGCTATAATTTCAACCAATATGGACATCTTACATATAGGTTCCCTTAGAAAGGTTCAACATCTCAAGGTGGATAGAAGAGGGTAAACTATATTGGAGAAAAATCCTCAATTAGTAAGCCTACAAAAGTGGTGTTAGATTTTAAAGTGGGAGATAACATTATGAGGAGGACACTAATTAAAGAGCCGATCAAAGAAGAGCCAAGCCAAAGAAGGTCATTATTTAGAATTAAGTTCAAGTTACTAGGAAAAATTTGAAAGATCATTATAGACTCTAGATCCACAAACAATATAGTCTCCAATGAAGCAGTCAACAAGTTGAATCTTAAAAGGATCCCACATACCAATCCCTATAGAGTCACTTGGTTGAATAAGAGTCAACATGTCTTGGTAAATGAACAAGCTTGGGTAGACTTCACCATTGGGAGGTATAAGGACAAGGTGTTGTGTGATGTCTTACCCATCGATGCTTGCCATCTCTTATTGTGAAGAACTTGGAAATTTGATAGGCAGAATATCCATGATGGGGCTAATAGATCCTACTCATTTAAGAGAGATGGAGTCACTTTTAGAATCTAGTCAATCCTAGAAGAGGGAGAAGTGAAAACATCTAGTCCCAATGCACTCTTGGTGGGATGAAAATATTTCTTAAACACCTTAGAAGAAGTTGAAGGAGTGGGTTATGCTTTTGATGAATGGTGCTCCCCTCTACAAACACATAACAGAAATAGAGAAACAACAACAATATGCAAGAAAAGAAAATTGGCTTCTTATTATCTCAACAAATGTGGAATTACAAACTTTTAGAATTACAATATGCAAAGCCACATGGGCATTCCCTTACAATATTTTGTAGGACAAAGCCTTTAATCAATACCTAGATCTACTACCCAGAACTATCCTGAACTGCCTAAGACAACACTACAACCTTCCTTATATAGGCATTTTCCACTGCCCGAGAAGGTTCCAGAAATTTAGCCCTAAGGGCCGAACAAACTTAGAATTATTTTATTTTTCAATTTATTGCATCAAAGTCGACTCAAAATAACTTTTGAAACCCGAACATAAATTTTGAAGGAAAATTATTTTTTGCCATTTCAGGTGGCCCAACTTTCGGAGAACATAAGTCATTACCAGTTGACCTGATTGACTATTATAACCCCATTTTAGAAATGCCACGAAGTGCTCTATAGGCTTGAACCACACAAGAACCCATCACCCAAATTTTTAACCTCATCCGTGGCCTCTAAAGCCTTCAAAACTAAGTTCAAAGTTTCTGTACCATGTTACCAATACCAAAAATCTTCAATATCTTCAAAACTAGACTTGATCTAACCATGAAACTTTGCTGGCAAGATGATATGACTGAGATGAACCTCCACATGTAAAATAAGAACATTCTGAGATTGTAAGATCAACTTACTAAAAATAGCAAGTTTCCATAAATAGCAGCTCTGCACAAGATAGCCCTTATTGAATACAAAAATAGAAATATTTTTGGGTGATGCAAGATTGCTCTTACACCCAGGATGCTCCTGCATTAGACATCCAGGGTAATTTGAGAAGTGACCCCATCACGACTCAGGTGTGTAGAGGAAAACCAAGATAGTTAACCTCCTCCTTTGTTAGCCATGATGAATCTTCAATAGGTCATCCTTTCCATTTGACCAAATACTTTTCATATGTCTTGTTCCTTGTGCTTCTGCCAACATGACTATCTAGTATGTCTTCAATCTCCTTGATATCTGAACTACTTGCTAGAATACTCCACTGTGCCACTGTGATCTCATCTTCAACACTTCCTTCATGATACTCTATCAAATCTGAAATGTTAAACACTGGTGAAATATTCAGCTCACTAGGAAATTCTACCTCATATGCATTTCTTGAATCATGCTTCTTCAGTATCTTACATGGTCCAAACTTCTTCATTTTTAACTTGTTATATGTACCAACTGAAAATCGCTCCTTCCACAAATGAACCATGACTTTATCTCCAACCTAAAATTCCTTATGCCTCCTTTTCACATCTTCTTTAGCCTTATACTATGCATTCATCTTGGTAATATGCTTCCTCACCTCCTCATGGATGTTCTTCAAGTGTTCTGCAAAATCCTCAGCTTCAACACTACTTATTTCTCTTTTATCTATCTTTCTCAATTCAGATGCATTTCTTGGACTATTTCCATATACAATATGGAATGGTGATTTACTAGTGCTCCTATTGATAGAATTATTGTATGCAAATTTTTCCTGTGGTAAAATCAAATCCCATCCTGTTGGCTTATCTCCAACCAAACATCTCAGCAAATTTTCCAAACTTCTATTCACCACCTTTGTTTGTCCATCAGTCTGTGGATGATGTGATGAACTAAACTTCAAATCTATCTTCAACTTCTTCCACAATGTATGTCAAAAATATCCAACAAACTTAGTGTCTCTATCTGAAACTATGGTCTTTGGCAAACCATGTAGTCTCACTACTTCTCTGAAAAACAATTCTGCTATATGAACAACATCATTAGTCTTCTTACAGGGACTGAAATGTACCATCTTCAAAAATCTATCAACCACCACAAAAATTGAATCATGTCCCCGCTGTGTACTTGGTAAACCAAGAACAAAGTCCATACTGATATCCTCCCAAGGCTTCTCTGGTATAGGTAATGGCTGATATAAACTTGTATTCTACTTCACACCTTTCACCATCTGACATACTCTACAACTCTGTACAAACTTCTTCACATCTTTCTGCAACTGTGGCCAATAATAATTCTCATCAACCAAAGCAAGGGTTTTATCACGACCAAAATGTCCATCCAATCCTCCACTATGCTTCTCCTTGATGAGATTCTCCCTCATAGATACTCCCTCTGAATAACATATCAACCTGAATGATAAAATCTAGCCATTTCATCATGTCTAGAATAATAGGTTCTTTACAAGCTTTCCAAGCTTCTCCAAAATCAGGATCCTCTGGATACAAATTCTTGAGTTCCTTGAACCCAACCACTTCAATCTACATTTCTATCAGCAATAGTTGCCTTCTGCTAAGAGCATCCACAACCTTGTTAGACTTTCCACTTTTGTGTTTCAAAACAAATGTATAACTCTGCAAAAACTCAACCCATTTCAAATGCCTTTGATTCAACTTTCTTTGACTATTCAAATATTGCAAAGCTTGATGATCAGTATACAAAACAAACTCCTTAGGAAGCATATAGTGTCTCCACTTCTTCAATGCCTGAACTATAGCATAAAATTCCTGATCATAAACAAAATATTTTCTCTTGGCATCATTTAACTTCTCACTGAAATAACCAATAGGTTTGCCTTCTTGGCTCATAACAGCTCCTATTGCAGTACTGCTAGCATCACAATCTACTTGAAACACCTTATTAAAATCTAGAAGTCCTAAAATAGGTTGTTCTATAACTTTTTGTTTGAACAATTGAAAACTTTTTTCTGCCCCATTAGTCCACTTAAACTCTTTTCTATCCCTTCTCATTGTTTCAGTCAAGGGACCACAAATACTGCTAAAATTTCTGATAAACTTTCTGTAAAAACTAGCTAGACCATGAAAAGATCTTACCTTAGTAGCACTCCTTGGAGTAGGCCATTCAAGGATAGCCTGTACCTTCTCTGGGTCCATTTTTAAACCTTCTATTGAAACTACAAATCCCAAATACACTAACTCTTTCTTCACAAAACTGCACTTCTTCAAATTAATCAACAATTTCTCATCTCTCAACTTCTCAAAAACCATATGAATATGCATCATATGTTCCTCCAATGTCTTGCTAAAGATCAAAATATCATCCAGGTAGCAATGACAAACTTACCCATAAATTCTTTTAGAACCTCATTCATGAGCCACATGAAAGTGCTTGGTGCATTGGTTAGCCCAAAAGGCATGACTAACCACTCATACAATCCTTCCTTTGTCTTGAAGGCAGTCTTCCATTCATCTCCTTCTCTGATTTGAATCTGATGATATCCATTCTTCAGATCTATCTTTGAGAAATACACAGCTCCACTCAAATAGTCTATAATATCATCCATTTGTGGCAATGGAAACCTGTACTTGATTGTGATCTTGTTTATTGCTCTAGAATCTATACACATCCTCCATTCTCCATTCTTCTTTGGTGCTAATACCGCTGGTATAGCACAGGGACTCAGACTCTCTCGAATCAACCCCTTATGCAATAACTCATGTACTTGTCGGTTCAACTCTTCACTTTTTGCTGGTGTCATTCTATGTGCTTCCTTGTTTGGCAAACTGGCTCCTGGAATCAAATCTATCTAATGACTGATCTTCCTTATAGGTGGTAATCCATCAGGTACATTATCAGATATAATATCCTATAACTCATTCAACAAATTTGCAACCTGTACAGGTACATCCTCTACTTCTTCTTTACCAGCTTTTGGAATTAAAGCAAAACACACATGATCATGCCTCATACCATCTAGGAATTTTCTTCCATGAACAAATGTTATTCTTGCATTACCACATACCTTTTCTTCGGTCTCCTTCAATGGCTTTAGCTTATGCCACACTCCATCCTTTGTCAGGGAATAGGTATTCGCATGACCATCATGTATAGCACATCTGTCAAACTACCATGGTCTACCCAACAACATATGACATGCATCCATAGATATGATATCACACAGTACCTCATCTTGGTACCCACTGATCTTGAACTCTACTAGGCACTCTTCACTGACCATGACCTTGTGGTCATCATGCACCTAGGCAATCTGATATGGATGTGGGTGCTTCTATCTCTTGAGCTTTATCTTTGTCACCATCTCTTTTGACACCAAATTAGTAGTGATTACACTATCAATAATCACATCACAACACTTACCCTCACACTTGCACCTGGTGTGACACAGGCTCCTCCTTTATTTAGGTTCATTCTCACCACTCAGCAGGACTCTCTTGTTAATTAGCATTTCTCCTCTTTCAGCATCTTCAAAATGTGATGATCTGGCATCTTCATCTACATGTGCAACTCTGGCCTAGCCTTCATTTCTCCTATCTATCCTTCCTTGGCATTGAGGACATTCAAATGCCCTATGACCTTGTTCTCCACAATGAAAACATGTTCCATGGAAGCCTCCTCTTCCAGATCCTTGTCCTCTTCCTCTTCCTCTCTGATCCTGGAAGTGATTGGAATTATTTCATCTCTAATTCTAGCTACTACTAGCCTCATCCTTCTTTTTCAGATCTTCATTTCAGCCACCATATGACCATCTACCAGATCTTCCACCACAACCTCTTCCATTTTGTCTGCTCTCAAACTTCTTGTTCAACTTTTACTCTACTTTTAGGGCAAATTGGTATGCCTCCTCAATACTATTCATTCAAACTAGATTCAACTCCTCCTAAATGCTTAGCCTTAACCCATTAAGGTATTGGGAAACTTTCTCCTTATCAGCTTCTGCATGGCCTGTTCTAATGAGGAGTCAATAGAACTCCTCTCTATACTCCTGAACAGATCTTCCTGCTTGCTTCAAACTTTGCATTTTCTTTCATAGGTCAAGCTCATAATCAACAGGAATGAACTTTCACTTCAATTTATCCACCATCCAATCCCATCTTATGGTTTTATCTTTCCCTCTTCTATTTTGCTCCAATTGAATCTCTTGCCACCAGATCTTCTCATGATCTTTTAGTCTGGCCTTCACAAATTTGACCCTATCAGGATCCTCAACATCTTCATACTCAAAATATTCCTCACATTCATTGATCCAGTTGATCAATTCCTCTGGGTTAAGATTTCCAAAAAATGTAGGAACCTCAATCTTAGGTCTTTTCCCAATCTTGGAAATGGTCTGAAAAAGTCTTTCTTCCTCCTAGTTCATAACTTTGACTTCTCCTTCTTGATCTTCTTCTTCGGCTTCATCCTCACTTTCATCTTTGACATTAAGATTCATTCCTCTTTGAATCTTCTCTTGCAATGCTTGCACTTGTCTCTGTAGTGCCCTAACCTCAGGTGTTACAACACCAACTCTTCAGCCATGTTCTCTTTGTGGAGGCATTTTCACGCTTCTCGCTGAAACCCTAACCATGGTCTTGGTGCAAACTGCCTCACAGTCGGTGATCTATTTACACACTCAGGAACTCCTACTCTGATACCACTTGATGAAGGGTGCTCCCCTTAATACCACAAACACATAACAGAAATAGAGAAATAACAACAATATGCAAGAAAAGAAAATTGGCTTCTTATTATCTCCACAAATGTGGATTTACAAACTTTCAGAATTACAATATGCAAAGCCACATGGGCATTCCCTTACAATATTTTATAGGACAAAGCCTTGAATCAATACCCAGATCTACTACCCAAAACTATCCCAAACTGCCTAAGACAACACTACAACCTTCCTTATATAGGCATTTTCCACCGCCCAAGAAGGTTCCAAAAATTTAGCCCTAAGGGCTAACCAAACTTAGAATTATTTTAATTTTCAATTTATTACATCAAAGTCGGCTCAAAATAACTTTTGAAACCTGAACAAAAATTTTGAAGGAAAATTATTTTCTACCATTTTAGGTGGCCTGACTTCCGGAGACGATAAGTCATCACCAACTGACCCGATTGACTATTATAACCCCATTTCAGAAATGCCACAAAGCGCTCTACAGGCTTGACTCATGCAAGTGCCCATCACCCAAATTTTTGACCTCATCCAGGGCCTCTAAAGCCTTCAAAACTAAGTTCAAAGTTTCTGTACCCTATTGCCAATACTGAAAATCTTCAATATCTTCAATACTAGACTTGATCTAACCATGAAACTTTGCTAGCAGACTGATATGAATAAGATGAACCTCCACATGTAAAATTAGAACATTCTGAGATCGTAAGACCAACTTACTAAAAATAGAAAGTTTCCATAAATAGCAGCTTTGCATAAGATAGCCCTTATTGAATACAAAAATAGAAATATTTTTGGGTGATGCAAGATTGCTCTTACACCTAGGATGCTCCTGCATCAGATTTGGTGTTGAAGCCTAAAGAGGATAAAGAAGTCAAGAAGTTAGAGGTACTCACAAAAGTTCAAGAGTTATTGGAATAATATAAAGAGATAGTGAGTAATGTAAAGCCAACCACCCTACCCCCTAAAAGAGCCATAAGCCATCAAATAGACTTCATACCTGGATCATCCCTACCTAACAAAGCTACATACAAGATGACTCCTCAAAAAAATCAGGAAATTGATAAATAGATCCAAGAACTACTTGACCAAGGCCTCATAAGAAAAAGAATAAGTCCTTGTGCAGTCCCTACTGACCTAGCACTAAAGAAAGGAGGAAATTGGAGGTTATGTATGGACTCTAGGGCCATTAATAGGATTACCATAAGGTATAGGTTTCAAATCCCAAGAATAGAAGACTTGATGGATTGCCTAGGAGGAGCCAAATACTTTTCAAAGATTGACATTAAAAGTGGATACCTCCAAATATGGATTAAGGAGGGAGGTGATTGGGAAAATTATTTCAAAACCATAGAAGGCCTATATGAATGGTTAGTCATGCCCTTTGGGCTATCCAATTCCCATATAACCTTCATGAGGATAATGAATGAAGTGTTAAAATACTTCATAGGTAAGTGGGTTTTGGTATACATAGATGATATCATCATCTTCAGAAAGACCAAGTAAGATCACTTGATGCACTTACAAGTTGTGTTGCAAAGGCTGCATGAAGACAAGCTAACCATCAACCTAGACAAGTGTGAATTTATGAAATATGAATTCATGGACCTAGGCTTTGTAATCTCACAAGGTAACCTAAAAATAGACATTAGAAAAGTAGAAGAAATCATAAATTGGCCTATACCTAAGTCTAATATAGAAGTGATAAGATTCCATGGTTTGGCATAGTTTTATAGGAAGTCTATCAGGCACTTTGGTAAGATTTGTGCACTATTTCTAGATACTATCAAGGGAGACATGAAAGAAAAATTAAAATGGAATGAGAAAGCTAAAAAAGTTTTTGAAACCTTGAAGAGGAGGATAGCTACCCAACAAATCTTGGTGCTACCTATCTTTGAGAAGTTATTTACTATTGAATGTGATGCTAGAAATATTACTATAGGAGTAGTCCTAAGTCAAGAAAATAAACCAGTAGCTTTCCATAGTGAGAAGTTGAGTGAAGAAAAGAAGTACTCCTCATATGAATTGGAGTTATATGCATTGGTTCAAGCCATAAGGAAGTGGAGGAAATACCTCCTTCCTAAGGAATTCTTGGTGTACACAGATAACTAAGATTTAATCTTTCTCAATTCCCAAGACAAGCTAAGCCACAAGAACATGCATTGAGTAGAATATATTCAATCATAAACATTTAAAATTAAGCATAAGGAGGGGAAATAAAACAAAGTGGCAGATTCTTTGAGTCAAAGACTCTTGACAATCCAAGAAATCCAATGGAGAAGAATTGGTATAGATAGCTTTAAGGAACTGTACCTGGAGGATGAAGACTTCTCAATAGCTTATAAGGTATGCAAGGAGTTCCAAAACCATTTCCATGGTGAATATTCTGACTACATAATACAAGGTCTTTTTTTCATGGGAGGGAAACTTTGTGTGCCTAGAGGCTCAATGAGAGAGAACCTCATTCAAGAGAAGACTAATGTATCTTTTAGTGGACACTTTGGAGTCCATAAGGCCTTGGAACTAGTTAAAAGGTTCCATTTTTAGCCTAAAATGAATCAAGACAAAAAAAGGTATATAGAGATTTGTATGGTCTGCCCAAAAGCTAAAGGCACTTCATCCTATACAGGGTTGTATTAATCCCTTCCAATCCCCAATAAGCCTTGGGAATATCTTAGCATGGATTTTGTTGTAGGGTTTCCCAAGACTAAAAAGGGATTTGACAACATAGTTGTGATTTTAGATAGGTTTAGCAAGATGGCCCACTTTGTGCCATGAAAAACCACTCATGATGCTTTCCATATAGAAAATTTGTTCTTCAGGGAAGTAGTCCAGATCCATGGGTTACCTTTGAGTATTGCATTTGACAAGGACTCTCAATTCATGAGTCATTTTTGGAAAACTTTGTGGCACAAGCTTGGCACCAACTTATCTTTTGGGTATTCTAACCATCCCCAAATAGATGGATAGGATGAGGTGGCTAATAGAATCTTGGAAAACATCTTAAGGTTCCTAACTAAGGAATATGGTCAAACATGGGACCAATTCATTACACAAGAAATTTTTTCTTATAATGACACCATCAATAGGACCTCTAGTAAAAGTCCATTTGAAATGGTCTATGGGATACACCCAAGAGGTATCCATGAGCTCAAAGAACTTGGAGATACAACAAAAAGGAGTGGATAAGCTAAAGACATTTCTCAGTCCATGAAAGAGGTGCATGATATAGTTAAGAAAACTCTTATAGATAGTACAACCAAGACAAAGAATAAAGTGGATGAGAGGAAGAGAGAACTACACTTCCAAAAAGGATATCTTCTGATCATCCATTGGAATAAGTCTAGATTGTATAAGGGGATCCCTAACAAGCTTCAGATGGTAAGGGTTGCCCCGTGTGCCATCCTAGTGTTGCCTCACTTCTTATCCTCTTTCCATGATGTCAAAGTGGTAGTCTTGATGTTACAAGTCAGGTCTGGTCATGTAATGTCTAGGTCTAGATTTCCTCTAGGATAGGAAATCTTTGTCGGGTTTCCCTTCAAATTGCTTTCATGTTTTAGCTGGGTGGGTGGTTTCAAAGTCTTGTCATGATGGGTAGGTGATAGTTCCCAACCTGGCAAGGATATCATGTTTTCATTGATGATCTTCTCAGATGAAGGATGATTGTGAAGCTGTGATCTCTAGGCATATACAAGGGACCTAATGGGAGTTTTTCTCATGATTGATGCAATTATAGGTCTGGCTTTTGAAATTTTAGAGTTTCAATCTATGAGGAAGTGTATACAATTCAGTTGATAAGGTTTCTTTTTTCTTAATGTGTACATTGATTATAGAAAAGTAAAGTTTGTAGTTGAATACATTGGGGCTATACTAAAATCTGTAAGTCAAAGAGATCTCAAGATATGTTTCGAAAGAATTACCAAAGAATGTATGGTTGCATCTTATATGACATCACAATGCACAGGTTCAAAGTATAAAAGATACTTCAAAGGAATCCATCTTAGTTGGTAATCAAACTATATACAGTCAGCTATTAAATGGCATTTGAGCTCTTGTGAAGTTTTTTTTGATCAAGGCTAAATGTGATCAGTCTTTGAAGTGATTAGATAAATCTATGGATTGGATGGGTGCAAAGATATTGTTGACAGATTGATTGACTAGTTTGAACTATGTCATATTGCAGTGTTTACAAAGGATTTTATCATGCCTACTGTATCTCAATGTTTTGAATATGTTTCAACAAAAGATTAATACTATCTACAGCAATCTGAAGATGACATGGATTTTTCATTGGAATCTTCTGGGATCTAAGAATAGTGTTATGCTGTTATGAAGGACTTAATAATAAGTTCAAACTACTGACGTTGCAAAGCCAAACACTCATCGATCTAATGTATTTTCAAGTAATAGTAGAAACTGATGTTCTCCATGAAATGAATGTATAAATTGATTCCTTAACTCTCCATGATCCTAACAGTGAAAATGGTGTATGATTTGATGTTGAAATGTGCTAGGCTGGGAATCCATGTGCACCAATCATAAAGTGGTTGCATGATCATGTGAATAAAATAACACTCTTGCAATCATGCAACAATGGAGTTTGGGCAGGTGAATGCACTCTACTAGGACCCACGTATGCTAACAACGTAGATGCGATAATGAAAAGTTATAAGTTTGAGCCCGATGAGGATAGTATTAAATATTATTTCATGCGCCAATGATAAAGCGGTCGCATGATCACGTGAATAAAATAACACTCTTGCGATCATGTGACAATGGAGGACCAAGTGGGACCCGAGTCAATGGACTTACCTATGGTGGAATAAAGGAACGCATCCGATGGTCCTCGCAAAATCATGACCCCTGCCAAATGCTTTTGTGAACTTGTGAGATTCATCCATGTGTCAGGTGGGGCCAAGAAAAGTTTGTCCATGATTATAAGATGCTTAATCGACAGTCGCCACTTTGCCAATATGGTACAGGAGATTCTTTGCGGGTTAGCAGGATCACTCCACGTGCACCAATCATAGAGCAGTCACATGATCACATGGATTAAAAAATACCATGCGATCATGTGACAATGAAAATTTATAGCCCAAGTCAATAAAAAAGAAGCTTTGATTATTATCTATAGGTAAAAGTGCATTCTGAAAGTTATAAAAACACCCTCACCCTTAAGTTTGATGGGTGGAAATACAGGCGAGGGCTACTCCATTTGTGGGAATCACACTAAATACCTACGGAAAAAGCCTTTACATGGTGCGGCTTTCACAGGAAGTTAATTTCATACATATTTGAAGTAACAATCTTATAGAATGCACTGAGCTTGATTGTTTTTGGTCACTTGCCGTTGTTTATCATATTGATATGCAATTTTTCAAGTAATCAAATTGGTCTTTGAATGAGAGCCGCAGCTTATTGCAGATGCAAAAAGTAATCAGTAATGCTCAGTAGCATGACTTATGAAGTTCAGTTTGATATAAAAGACAAATTGGGAAAGACACAGAACAAAGAAGTAACTTGATACAGTGGAGTGTTATGGAAGACATTTCAAGATGGATCACAGGCATACTTCATTTGCTAAGTTAAAATCCATCATCGACATATAATTCAGTTAACAAAAAGATATAAATGGAGAGCAGATCACTCTGATAGAGTATGTCAATCGACTTCTATTATGGAAAATTCTTTTAACAGTGCAAAAGAAGGATATTGGCAATGTTAGTTCTATTTTTGAATGCAAATTTGTAGGTGTTGGAGAGCATCATCAACTATATGTTGAGCTATCTTGATATTTTGAACTAAATCATATTAATTAGATGATGTCCATTTGGTTCATCTTATCAATCATGGTTAGGTGAAGGGACAAAGTTAGATTCATTCCTCCTTATTGTTATTTCATAAGTCACTTGTCTTTGTCTTTCTAAATTCTAGAAGGTGAAACACTTTGAATTCCTATGAGCATTGTACATTGTAAACTCTATATATACTGTTAAAGAAGTTAATACAAAGGTCGAAAAACTTGGCATTAGAGCAGAGTAATTCTATTTGCTAAGCTTTATTTCATGTTTGTTGTGTCAGTAGTTATTCATTTGCATTTGAATAGATAGAACAGTTATATGTGAAGCTATACTTGCTTACTAGATTCCATTTCATGTTGGTAATTGTAGTGAAAGTAATTCTATTTACCTTTCATGTATGATTCTTCTCCTATTCATCCAGTTATTTAGATGCATCTGAATAGAAAGTACAATTGTATATGGATCTGTGATTCCTACTTGGATTCCATTTCATGTTAGTAATTGCAGCATAAGTAATTCCATTTACTATCCATGCATAATTCTACTTCTATTCTCCTTAGTAGGATATGCATTCTTAGAGTAGATAGATTTAGGTTAGAAGATAGACTTCATGATAATTTGTGATCAACATTCCATTGGGGATTATAGGTTATCCACTCGTATCCCTGCCTGAATTGTTTGTGCCTACAAACAATTTGGTTAAAACTCATAAGGAATAATCCGATGATAGATAAAAACATATTCATTGAATATCAAACACAATCAGGGAGCTGTACCTGTCAATTCAGAGGGCAGTGATAGATGACTTACACTGACCCATTTGTTGGTGAACATCCTCTTGTTCTCTCACCTTGGGTGTTAAGAAGAGTCAAAGATTATAAATCTAAAGGGAGGACAAACTGTTAACCAACACCTAGCAAGGTATGGGAGTACTTCTTAAAAGGTGGAGTTTCCAGAAGACATGGGACTATTGAAAATTTTTAATGTTACAAAATTGGTGCTTTCTAAAGGACCAATCCAAGTAGAAGGTAGTGAACATGTTGATGTGGAATAGGATCTTGAAACTTTGAAGTTACCAGTCACTCCAAGACCCCAAGAAGAGAATGTCTTAAGCTCTTGGGTCACCAAGAAGACAAGGAACAATATAGACATGCAGAGTACCTTATCAAATGAAAAGGAAAAGAAGATGCAGAGGCTACATGGTTCTATAAGATATAGTTGTAGAAGTTAGGTATTGATTGTGACTCAGTCCCCAACAATGGTACTTGATTTATTTTGTTTAGGGGAGAATGGTGTAGGAAAACCTAGGACCTTATTTAAGAGTCTTACCCTAGTTTTGGCTTGTACTAGTTTTAGTGAGATGAGGAGACTAATAAAGGATCCAAGAGAGCCTAGGTGTCATAGGAGGATATTTGGTTAAGTTATTTTTTGGATGTGTTAATAGAGCCTAGTGTAGAATCTAAGGTGTCCCTAGGAACTAGCTTAGTCCTAGGAATTGGTAAAAGGACTCAAGGATGGAAAATTCCGCATAATGTTAGGATGTGGAAAAAAATGGTCCAAAATATCCTTGAGAGTGTTTCTACAAACTTTGGGAGTTTAGAAGATATTTGGGAAGAAAGGTGAGCAACTATGCAAAAGTTGCTAAAAAGTTGTCATGACAACTTTTGCAATTTTTCAAAGTTGCATGACAATTTTTTTTCTTAAGGGGACCAACCAACAATTTAGGTCAAATATAGGTCCTAAACACCCAAAAATCATGGTAAGAGGCTATATAATCCCTAAATGGCTTGAATACCAAGGTTGGTTCATTTTGCAATTATTGGCATTAAGATACTAGGCACTTTTATAGTCAATTCAAGACACAGTATTTTGTTTCTATGAAATAGTACAAGATAATGGTTTAGTTTTTGTTTTTAAAGAAGAAATTAGTCAAAAAACTTAATTTTGTTTCCATTATGCATTATTATGTGTTTTTCCTTATTTTTTCATTACCTTAGGTGTAATTATTTTGGTTTAGCCAGTTCACTAGCCTATAAATAGCACAGTGTTAAAACATGGATCCCCCATGAAATCCCACTGTGTGTTCATAACAAAAAGTTGGGACCTAGAATTGGATCCTATGTATAGTGTACATAGACACTTTTGAGGTCTAGCATTGAGCATGGCCATTTTTGTAACCTTTTACTAGATGAGTACAGTCATTTCCTGGCTAGGGACAAGGAGGTGAAGTTGTAAGTTTTCTTGTAGGGTTGACCAATAAAATACAATCTAAGACCTAGGAGATGATAATGATGATCATAAAAATATATGATGGAAAGATAGAGGATTTACCAATCTATTTGGAAATCATAACCTTACTGAGTATAGTGAGCTCCTAGAAGCCACTAAAACCCTTACTAAACCCCTCTAGTTGAGTTAGGGTACTATACAAATGGATAGGAACCCAAGACCAAAAAAATATATTAGGGTATCCTAAATGATCAAAGAATCCGTAATTTTTTTGGGAAGCCCTTCAAGACTAACTCACAAAAAATCCTAAAAACTTGGACTAGGAGACCTAATTGGGGGCTCTAGGGCTAGAAGGCCAAAACATAGAGTTTGATGAGACTGGTAAGGAGGAGTCAAGAAGATCTTGAAAAATGTGTAAATAATTGAATCAAGGTTATATTTTTATTACCTCCACACCCTTGCAAGACTACCCACTTTTTTAGGATGTAAGGTACACAAGGAAGGATAAAAGAATACTTGAGAAGAGAAGGAAAACTTAATCAGTGATGGATCACCTAGGAGTTGGAAAGTAGTTTTCTCAATTTGAGGACATTGAATATTTCCTTATAAGAAAAGGAAGAACCTTTTTGAACCCCTATTCAAGCCATTGGGAGGTTGGAGAGTTGGGAATCTTAGCTATCCTAACAAATGTGTTTGTGTACCTAGTGTGATCCTATCACCAATAAAGGTAGGAATAAAGCCTAATATTCCCCAATCATCTCTTGAAAGAGAAGAATAAGGTTCTTCTATTGGTTTACGTTCATCTCTAATCTTAGGGTACTATGTCTCTTCTCTAGGTTTAGGAGCCTTAGTGGACTACGCAATGAAACAAGAGTTTGGTTTATCATCCACATGAAGAGTATACATCTGATTCTTATGAATAAACTTAACCTTACAGTGAAGACTTGAAGTAATAGCATGCATGTTATGCTACCATGGTATTCCTAAAAGAAGGTTATAATACAAAGGTCTAGGCATCACATGAATAGTAATGTCCAATATAAATGAACCAACTTTAACAGGAAAAGTTATGACACTAAATGTCTTCTTAGTGATGTTATCAAAGCCTCAAATAGGTATTTTATCAGGTCGAATAATTGTTAGATCTAATTTTATTTCCTTTAAAATGTCAAGATTAAAGACATTCTAGCTAAATTCATTATCAATCAAGGTTCTTTGAAATTTTTTTTTGTTAATAACAATAGCAACTGGATAAGAGCATCATATTGATTCTACACCTCCTGCGGAGGTAGTTATTCTTTAGTAAATACAATTGGAGGGACAAAAGTCCTAGCATGCATACACTCCAAAAAGGATTAAATGTTACCTTCATTAGGTGGAGAAGTCGGAAGAGTTAAATCCTTTTGAAAATATTCATGATATGTAGGCGGGGTTTGAAGAATCTCCCATAAAGAGATCTTAGCAGTAGTAGCACATAATTATTCAACCAAATTGTACTTAGTTACAAGAAAAGTAGGCAATCTAGGTGATTGAGGAAGAATAGGTTGAGAAGGTGGTAAAGGAACCAAAATAGTGTTAGGAATGAATGCTTGGGAGTCATTCAATAGCAGTTGTTGTTGCATTCATGACTATGATTGTCATTGATGTCAACATAGTGATCTTCTGGAGACTCGCAGAGAAGCAGACAATGTTTTGATTAGCGCACTTGGGATATTGCAGTTGGAGCTATGCAATGTTGAGGTTATATTATTTGATATATTATATTTCTATCATTAAGAGTGTAGATCGTAATTCATTTATTCATGAAAGTTATGAGCATTTTCGTGGAAGCAGTATTCAAGCAGTGTTCTTGAGTAGTGGTTTGTGGAAATCGGATGATATCTCCTAATCAAGATGGAATTTGGTTTTTCATAGTTAAAGGGAAGTTTGAGACACATTGATAGTGACATGGTTCATAGTGCAAACTTTGAGGTCACACGAGTGAAGATTTATTGTATTTGGAAGCTGAGAGTTTTGTGTAATTTTGATGTAGTGTGTGGAAACTTTTACTTTGTAATTGTGTGCCGACTCATTTGTAATTATTTGAGTGTGGTATAAAGGAAGGAATGTTTTTCCTTGTTTTAATGTGTATGCAATGTAAGCATGGTATGGTTGATTGTGAATGTATGCATGAAGTGAAGAAAAGAGCCAACGAAGTTGTGAAAACAAAATTGTGAAGGAAGACATGCGAAGTACAGAGATCTAAAATTGAGATCTAGTGTAGCAATGAGTGCGGTTTGGCACAATGAGGAGGTAACATATTTCATATTATTATGCTAAATAATCTTAAGGTCAATTGGAGAGTGTGTTCAATGATCTTACCATTGAAGTTGTTTGGGTAGTGGGTCCTTATGTCTTCCATAACTCCTAATAGGGTTAGAATCTTTTAACAGGGATTCAAAATCTCCTAATAGGGATTCATATGTACTGAATGTATTTCATAAGAATCCTAATAGATTCCATCCTTTCACAAGGAATATTCATATTAGTGCATCTTTTGTGGGCATCATTCCCACTGGGGTTTACTCTTTGATCAAGTCAACATATGTTGTGTTATTGTGTCATTATGTATGAATATCTTTCTATGGTTGGTAATTATATTGCTTACATGGTTAAATTCTATTGAAGTTGATAAAAGTTATAATTATCAGATAACTAACTCACCCCAACCTCTTAGTTATCTTGGTGGACTTTACTTTCTAACAATTGGTATCAGAGCAGCAGGTCCTTGAAAGGAAATTTTAATAGCTTAAGGAGATCCATGGTGAATTTTAGGAAAGAAAGCCCTAAGTTTGATGGAGTAAATTTTGATTGCTAGAAAGAGAAGATGAAGACACATCTACTGTGTTTAGGACTAGGTTATTGGTTGATTACAAACAATGATAAGACTATAATTGAAGAAGATAATCTTGAGACATGTTCTAATGATGAGAGAGATTTATTCATGTGTAACATACTTGCAAGAGAAGCACTTTTGATAGCACTTCCAGAGAATGAATATAGTCAAGTAAAATGTTTAACAAAATCTCATGAAATTTGGACAGCTTTACACTCTACTTATGAAGGTGATGAACATGCAAAGAAAGCTAGATTACATAATTGGATATGTGCATTTGAAGATATAAGAATGATGGAAGATGAATCTGTTAGAAGCTATATTGGTAGAATGTCAGAAATTGTTGTAGGGATAAAATCTTATGGAGGAACAAAGATAGAGAATGAAGTGATATGGAAAATTCTAAGGACATTGACTCATGTATTTAAGTAGACAACATAGATGATTGAACAAGTTATACCTTGTACTTTGAAATTTACAAGAGAGACTATTCTTGGAAGATTGGAAGCAGCAAAAATGAACCTGAGGTTATCAGGAGACTTACCTAGAATGGAGATAGCATTTTGTGCTCTTAGTGTTCACCCTACTTTGTCAAGAAGCATCAGTGTGAGTGGAGATTATGTTGGTAGTAGTAGATCTAGAAATGAAGAAGACAAGAAGATTGAAGAAGGTATTGCCTTGCTTGTGAAAAGAGAACCAGACGGTAAGAAAATTTTTAAATGCTGGAATTGTCAAGAATATGGTCATTTTGCATCTAAATGTCCTAAGAGAGTGAAGAAGTACATAAATAATTTCAAGCCTAGAAGATCTAAGGAATGTTATTATGCTAATGATGAAGATCTTGAAGCTAGTATAGAAAGAACACTAAGTGAAAGTTATACTGAGAATAATGATGAAATAGGATTTGTAGAAATTAAAGAAGAGAATCTTGAATCTGATGTTAACGAAGAAAAATCCCTAGTTTCCCAAATTGAAAAGAAAGATGATTGGATTATAGATAGTGGTTGTTCACATCATATGACTTGTGACATGAAAAAGTTCATAAAGTTTAACAATTATGATGGAGGAGTTGTTAGAGTTGGTAAGAGTGCACCTTGTTTGATTAAAGGTATAGGATCTATTACCCTTAATGGAAAGACTAATACTGATGATGTTTACTTTATGAATGGATTGAAACATAATCTTTTGAGTGTTGGATAGTTAGTTGATAAGGGATATCAAGTTTGGTTTACTGAGAAAACTTGTGTGATAAAGGATAAAGATGGAAATCTAATTGGAACTGGATCTAGAACCAGAGATAATGTATTTTAGTTGAATCCTACTAAGATGACATGTTTGATTACTAAGATTGATGACAGTTGGTAATGACATAGAAGGTTTTTTCATATAAATTTTGATAATATTGTGAAAGTGAGTAATACACTTGTAGTAAGGGATTTGCCTAAAATTATGAAGCCTACTAACATGATTTGCAAAGAATGTGTGATGGCTAAGCAGAAGAGAAGTTCATTTCCAAGTAAGAAGTTCACATCGGTAGAGGAGTTGGAGATTGTTCATACAAAATTGAGCAGTCCTACTAGGACTAGAGGATTCTATGGAGAAAGGTATTTTATGATTCTTGTTGATGATTTTAGAAGAATGATGTGGATTGCATTTCTTAAAGGAAAATCTAAAGCATTTGATAAGTTTAAGATCATTAAGAATAAAGTTGAGAATGAATCTGGAATGAAAATTAAATGTTTGAGATCTGATAGAGGTGGAGAATTTAATTCTAGAGAGTTTAACACTTTTTGTGAAGTGAATGGTATTAAGAGATAGTTTTCAGCCCCTAGAACACCTGAACAAAATGGTATTGCAGAAAGAAGAAACATATCAGTGACTGAAGCAGCAAGAGCTATGTTATTTGAGAATGATTTGGCAACTACATTCTGGAGAGAAGAAGTGAATACAACAGAATATACAATGAACGGAGTACAAATCAGAGCAGACACAGACAAGACACCTTATGAATTATGGTTTGGACATGCACCCTCAATTAAGTATTTTAGAATTTTTGGAAGAAAATGTTATATAAAGAGAGATGATGATATTGGAAAGTTTGATCCTATAATTGATGAAGGAATTTTTCTTGGATATTCTTTGAAGAGGAAAGCATATAGATGTTATAATAAGAGAACTAAAACTATTGTTGAGAGCACAAATGTTAAAGTTGATGAGAAGTTCAAAATTCAAGAAAGAATACTTGATTATGAATCTGATGAAGAAGCTCATCCTAAGCCTAACACTGAAACTACTGAGTTATTCTATGATACTGACAGTGAATTGTTGAATGAGAGTCATGCTGAAGAAACCAGAGAGGAATCTAGAGAAGAATCTATAGTTGAAGCAAGATCTGAGACTATGACACTGAACATGTATTTATCAAGACATCATCCTGTTGAACAAGTTATTGGAAGTTTGGACAGAGGAGTTCTGACTCAGAATAAGGTACATTTATGTTTGATTTCTCAAATTGAACCTAAATCTAATAGTGAAGCTTGTGAAGATGAACATTGGATTAATGCTATGAAAGAAGAGCTAGATTAGATTGAAAAGAACAAGACATGGGAATTGGTTCCTAGACCTAAAGACAAGAATGTGATTGGAATTAAATCGGTATTCAGAAACAAGATGAATGAACAAGGAGAAGTAGTAAGAAACAAAGCAAGATTGGTATGTAAGGGATACTCACAGCAAGAAGGAATTGACTATGAAGAAAATTTTGCACCAGTAGCAAGACTTGAAGTAGTAAGAATGTTTTTGGCCTATGTAGCTTTTAAGAAATTCAAAGTATATCAAATGGATGTGAAGTCCGCATTTCTAAATGGTGAATTGGAAGAAGAATTCTACATTGAGCAGCTTGAAGATTTTCCTTTGACTCAAGAAGGAGACATGGTATGTAAACTGAAGAAAGCATTATATGGACTAAAGCAAGCACCTAGAACTTGGTATGCAAGACTAGATAAGTATATGTTAAAATTGGGATTTACTAAAGGAATAGCTGATAGCAATCTATACACAAAAGAAATTGAAAATGGTTTATTGGTTATAGTTATTTTTGTTGATGACATTATTTTTGGAGGAGAAGATGAAGCTAGTGAAAAATTTGCTGATGAAATGAAGACAAAATTTGAAATGAGTATGATTGGTGAGATGAAATACTTTTTTGGATTGCAAATAACATAGAACAATGATGGTATACTTGTAAGTTAGACAAAGTACTTGAATGATTTTCTAAAAAGATTTGGAATGGAGAACTGTAAACTAGTTGGAACACCTATGCTTATAGGACACAAACTATCTAGCAAAGATGAAACACCGATAGTGGAGTAGAAGAAATAAAGATCCATGATTGGAGGATTGTAGTACTTGACACACACAAGACCGGATATAGCACATTTAGTTGGAATGGTAGCAAGATTTCAAGCTGAACCTAGAGAATCACATTATACAGTAGTAAAAAGGATACTAAGATATTTACGAGGCACAATGGAATATGGATTGTGGTATGAAAAATATGATGATTTTACCCTATGTGCATATACAGATTCTGATTGGGGAGGTAGTGTTGATGATAAGAAAAGCACCAACGGTGGAGCCTTTTTTCTTGGAGGAAGATTACTTTCTTGGTTGAGCAAGAAGTAGAATTGTATTTCATAGAGCACAATAGAAGTAGAGTATGTAGTAGTAGCAAACAATTGTAACTAGATAATTTGGATGAAGCAAATGTTGAAAGATATTGGAATTAAGTTTGTTGAGCCTGTTGTCATACATTGTGACAACACTAGCACAGTTAGTATGTCTAAGAATCTTGTATTACATTCTAAGACAAAGCATATAGAGAACAAGTATCATGTTGTAAGAGAGAAAGTTGCTGAGAAAGAAGTTAGACTGGAGTACATAAGCACAAAGGAACTAATAGAAGACATATTTACAAAGCCTTTGCCTAAGGATACATTTGAGTATCTGAGAGGTGTGCCTGGGGTTATGCCCTAGCCTACTTTTGAGTAATGATGCGGTTGGTTGCATCTGTCCAGTGGTATATGAGCCCTATCTTTCTTCTGATTGGATGTTGGTACTTCCTCTATGGGGGAGTATGTGTATCTGAGCTGAGTCATGAGGACTCTTGTGAATGTATTTTCTGAATAGTGTGTTTTGACATTGAGTTGTTGTTGACATAGTGATGAAATTTCTATCATTGATGTCAATGGGGGAGAAGTATACATGAAAAATTATTTGTACCAGTTGTACCATCTATTGGAGAGAACTGAATAGGAAAATGAAGCAAGATTTGATTGATGAAGAGGACTTGAAAATGTTTGACAGAGCAGTAATGTTGTAGTATTGGATTTTTGGAACATTGGATGTTTTTCATCTATGTTTCCATCAATACCAATGGGGGAGATTGTTAGGACTAAATCCTTGGCAAAAATTTTGTAGCAGTTGTTGTTGCATTCATGACTATGATTGTCATTGATGTCAACACAGTGATCTTCTAGAGACTCGCAGAGAAGGAGACATTGTTTTGATTAGCACATGTGGGATATTGTAGTTGGAGCTATGCAATGTTGAGGTTATATTATTTGATATATTATATGTCTATGGTTAAGAGTGCACATAGTAATTTATTTATCCATGAAAGTTATGACCATTTTGGTGGAAGCAGTATTCAGGCAGTGTTCCTGAGTAGCGGTTTGTGGAAATTGGATGATATCTCCTAATTGAGATGGAATCTAGTTTTGTGCAGTTAAAGGGAAGTTTGAGACACATTGATAGTGATGTGGTTCATAGCACAAACTTTGAGGTCGCACGAGTAAAGATTTATTTTATTTGGAAGCTGACAGTTTTGTGTAATTTTGATGTAGCGTGTGGAAACTTTTACTTTGTAATTGTGTGCCAACTCATTTGTAATTATTTGAGTGTGGTATAAAGGAAGGAATGTTTTTACTTGTAATGCGTATGAAATGTAAGAATGGTATGGTTGAATGCGAATGTATGCATGAAGTGAAGAAAAGAGCCAATGAAGTTGTGAAAGCGAAATTGTGAAGGAAGACATGCAAAGTACAAAGATCTAAAATTGAGATCTAGTGTAGCAGTGAGTGCAGTTTGGCATAGTGAGGAGGTAATATATTTCATATTATTCTACTGAATAATCTTAAGGTCAGTTGGATAGTGTGTTCAATGATCTTACCATTGAAGTTGTTTGGGCAGTGGGTCCTTCTATCTTCCATAACTCCTAATAGGGTTAGAATATTTTAACAGGGATTCAAAATCTCCTAACAAGGATTCATATGTACTGAATGTATTTCATAAGACTCCTAATAGAGTCCATCCTTTCACAAGGAATATTCATATTAGTGCATCTTTTGTGGGCATCATTCCCACCGGGGTTTACTCTTTGATCAAGAGGTTCCGTAGTCAACATATGTTGTGTTATTGTGTCATTGTGTATGAATATCTTTCTATGGTTGGTAATTATATTGCTTACATGGTTAAATGCTATTGAAGTTGATAAAAGTTATAATTATCAGATAACTAATTCACCCCTCCCTCTTAGTTATCTTGGTGGACTTTACTTTCTAACAAATAGTAGGTTGAGGTTTATTTCTTGTACAATAGGTATGGGCTACCAAATATTGATCATTGAAAAAACTAAAGACTCCCTAGGTTTATCTTTTATTTTTATTCAAGGAAAACCTTTGATAGACAACAATGGTTTAGCATAAACCATCTTAGGTGTCTCAATGTTATAAATAAATTCACAAGAAGGAATCCAAGAAGACAACCAATTATAAAGGTTTGTAGGAGGAGATGTAGAGGAAGATGAAGTAGGGATAGGATCTTGTAAAACCATATCAAACATAAAATTTTCACATCCATGAACCCCAGAAGAAGGAAGCCAACAACACAACCTATTGTAAAGGTTTGTAGGAAGAGATGTAGAGGAAGACAAAGTAGGGATAGGATCTTGTGAGGCCTTACGCAATATAATAACATCTTCACATCCATGTACCTCATTAGTGTTTCTATCCTCACACCTAATCAATATATCATCAAAATTCAAGGAAAATGTTAAGATCCACATAAGCATATTAAGATGTATTTGGATATATGATTAACATTGACATTTCATATTTTGATTGGTGAGAGAATAAGTTATTTTTTTTGTACAGTGAAAGAAAGTACATTTGGTAATAAGTTAAAAGAGAGTTGGTAATATGAATTTAATGATAAAATTATACCCATTGGAAACCCTAATTGAGGAAAAAAATATAAATAGACCACCTGTTATTTCATTTTCACCTTACACTTTCACTAGCACTGTTACAGTCAATTGAGGACACAATCCTTTGTTTCTATGAAATAGTAGAAGATACTGGTTTAGTTTATGTTTTTAAAGAAGGAATTAGTCAAGAAACTTCATGATGTTTCCATTATGCATTATTATGTGTTTTTCCTTATTTTTTCATTACCTTAGGTGTAATTATTTTGGTTTAGTCAGTTCGCTGGCCTATAAATAGCATAGTGTGAAAACATGGCTTTCCCATGAAATCCCACCGTGTGTTCATAATAGAAAGTTGGGACCTGGAAGTGGAGCCTATTTATAGTTTACACAGACACTTTGGTGTTCTAGCATTCAACATGGCCATTGTTGTAACCTTTTCGTAGACGAGTACAGTCATTTCCTGGCTAGGGACAAGGAGGTGAAGTTGTAAGTTTTCTTGTAGGGGTGAACAATAAAATACAATCCAAGACCTGGGAGATGATAATGATGATCATAAAAATCCATGATGGAAAGCTAGAGGCTTTACCAATCTATTTGGAAAGCATAACCTTAATGAGTATAGTGAGCTCCTAGAAGACACTAAAACCCTTACTAAACCCTTATAGTTGAGTTAGTGTACTATATAGATGCATAGGAACCCAAGCCCCAAAAATTATATTATGGTATCTTAAATGATCAAAGAATCCATAATTTTTTTGGGAAGTCCTTCAAGACTAATTTGTAGAAAATCCTAAAAACTTGGACTAGGAGACCTAATTGGGGGCTCCAGGGCTAGAAGGCCAAAACATAGAGTTTGATGAGACCAGTAAGGAGGAGTTGAGAAGATCTTGAAAAATTTGTAAATAATTGAATCAAGGTTAGATTTTGATTACCTCCACACCCTTGCAAGACTCACCACTTTCTTAGAAGATAAGCTACACAAGGAAGGATAGAAGAATACTTGAGAAGAGAAGGAAAAATTAATCAGTGATAGATCACCTAGGAGTTGGAGATTAGTTTTCTCAATTTGTAGACATTGAAGATTTCCTTAGATGAAAAGGAGGAATCTTGTTGAACCCCTAATTATGCCATTGGGAGGTTTGAGAGTTGGGAATCTTAGTGATCCTAACAAATGTGTTTGTGTACCCATTGTGATCCTATCACCAATAAACGTAGGAATAAAGTCTAATGTTCCCCAATAATCTTTTGAAAGAGAAGAATAAGGTTCTTCTATTGGTTTACGTTCATATCTAATCTCAGGGTACTTTGTCTCTTCTCTAGGTTTAGGATCCTTAGTTGTCTGCGCAATGAAACAAGGTTTGGTTGATCATCTACATGAAGAGTATACATCAAATTGTTATGAATAAACTTAACCTTACAATGAAGAGTTGAAGTAATAACATGTATGTTATGCTACCATGGTCTTCCTAAAAGAAGTTTATAATATAAAGGTCTAGACATCACATTAATAGAAGTGTCTAAGAATAATGAACCAACTTTAATAGTAAAAGTTATGATACCAAATGTCTTCTTAGTGATGTTATCAAAGCCTCAAATAGGTATGTTATCAGGTCAAGTAGTTGTTAGATCATATTTTATTTCCTTTAAAATGTCAAGATTAAAGACATTCAAGAAAAATTCATTATCAATCGAGGTTCTTTGAAAAATATTTTTGTTAATAACAATAAAAACTAGATAAGAGCATCATATTGATTCTACACCTCTTGAGGAGGTAGTTATTCTTTAGTAAATACAATTAGAGGGACAAAAGTCCTAGCATACACACGCTCCAAAAAGGAGTTAATGTTATCTTCATTAGGTGGAGAAGTCAGAAGAGTTAAATCCTTTTGAAAATATTCATGATATGTAGGTGAGGATTTAAGAATCTCCCATAAAGAGATCTTAGCAGTAGTAGCACACAATTGTTCAACCAAATCATACTCATTTCCAAGAAAAGTAGACAATCTAGGTGATTGAGGAAGCATAGGTTGAGAAGGTGGTAAGGGAATCAAAATAGTAGGTTGAGGGTTATTCCTTGTACAATAGGTATGGGCTACCAAATATTGATGATTTAAAAAAACTAAAGACTCCCTAGGTTTATGTTTTATTTTTATTCAAGGAAAACCTTTGATAGTCAACAACGGTTTAGCATAAACCACCTTAGGTGTCTCAATTTTATAAATAAATTCACAAGAAGGAATCCAAGCACACAACCAATTGTAAACATTTTTAGGAAGAGATGTAGAGGAAGATGAAGTAGGGATAGGATATTGTAAGACCATATCAAACATAACATCTTCACATCCATGAACCCCACAAGAAGGAAGCCAAGAACACAACCTATTGTAAAGGTTTGTAGGAAGAGATGTAGAGGAAGACAAAGTAGGGATAGGATCTTGTGAGACCTTACCCAATATAATAACATAACATCCATGTACCTCAATAGGGTTTATATCCTCATAGCTAATGAATATATCATCAAAATTATGATAAAAGAAGTCAAACATCTTGAAAGTAAACTAAACCAACAAAATAAAATGCAAGAATTTTTTTTATTTTTTTTTGTATTTTCTTAATATAAATGACATGCAAGAACATAAAAGAAAACTAATCTATTATGAAAGGAAGTAAAATAAATGTTTATGTTTTCTATTTTTCCAATATAAACTGAATATTTATCCTATCCATAAAAGGAAGAGAAAGCTTATAATCTAACACCAAAAATAAAGAGTTGTTGCAAGCAGGTTCACAAAAATGTATATGGTAAAAAGGGAATTAAAGGGGAAGATAGAAAGTGAAATCCACTACACCCTTTTCACAGGGAACATATACCTCAGAAGGGTCTTAGAAGGAATGAGACTTTTCAAACAATGCCCAAATCTTGTCCAAATAAGATTGATGCCACCAAGAGGATGTAGGGGCAATGATATCAAATATGAATCTAATCAAGTGCTAAGTAAAAGGTTCACTTCTTCTATGAGCCTAAAATATTTAACTAAGAAATTAAGAATAATGAAGAGATTAGGGAAATATATCAGATCTGGAATATAAATAGAAAAATAGAATGTCAACTTTGATATTCCTATAGATTTATTTTTTTGTCATTAGTTATCATAAAGTCATATTGATTGTCAAAGTCATTTGGTAAAGAGGGAAAGTCAAGTTGGTAATAGAAAAAAGATAGTCATTAAAGGAAATAAAGGAAAGACATTTTTTTGGTAAAGGAAATAAGGAGAAGATACCAAGAAAGGAAAATTGAGCACCAAACACTGAATACTGAGTTGTACCGAGCTACAATAGTCACCAAATTGAGAGATGATATAGTTACCGAGAAACAAATAAAATGTATTAATGAGAATCTCAGGCCAACACAAGGAGAATCTATAAATACATTGAACCTAGACACTGAGTAGAAAATAGTTTATAAATCTGAAGGATATTTTTTGACAGAGAATTAGAGATTTAAAAACAATGATTATATTCTTAATTATAAGGTGAGATTGAATAATAAGAATTAAATGAGATATATACATTAGAGGAGTAACATATGCTTCCACCACTTAAAGAGGTGATTCTAGAACATTTCCACCACTTCTAGAATTAAGTATAAATGGATCAGAATGTGAAGATCATAGTATGTGTGAGATGAATGGAATGTACATATGAAAAGGAGAAATTTTAGATAGAAGGTGATGAGCATAGAATCCACCGAGTAACAAAGAAGCAAAGATAAGAGTGTAATTGTGATTTAGATTTGAAGCTACCAAGTACATAATTATTATTGTGAGAAAAGAACATGTTGAGGTAAACAACCTATGAGCATATTGAGTCTAATAAGTATAAGATATATGTAAGTACTACAGATAGTTTATGTACTAAGTTAGTATGTAAATAAAATTGTAAAGTCTCTTAACTTAGCATATCCTAATAGATATTAGTTTGTAAATCCCTTAACAGGGTACATTTCTTAGATTAGAATTGTAAAATCCTTTAGCAAGGTAGACTTAACTAGTCATTAGAATCTTAACACAAATAATAATCTTAACAAGGTAAGCTATCAGTAATATCTATCATTGTAGCTCTAATCAAGTAAACTTTTTACTGCCACTAGTACATTTGACCTTATTTTTCTCCCAAAATTTTTGACCATCAATTAAAAAGGTTTAGGTTGGTTCGATTATAGAAGGAAAACTTTCTTTTTTAAAAATCCATGCCTATGTTGGTCAAAATTTCAACCAATACCATGTAGGTCAAAATATCGACAAACATGGCTATAACTTTAAAAAAAAAAGATTTCATTTTTCATTTCATTTTTACAGGAAAATTAGATCAAGGGTTGCAGTGTGTGAAGGAGGACTGTAGTGCATGAAGGATTTCCATCTTCGAAGAAGGTTTGGTTGTTGACTACATTTGTTAAACTTCATAGCATCGGTCTTATATGCCATTTTTTGTTTCAGGCTTGGGGTTTTAATATTTTTAATTAAGAAAATTACTTTACAAGTAATTTTAGAGTTGTTTATCATTTAGGTTTATTTCTATTTACATAGCCTATCATGGAATGAACATGTAGCCACTTGTCTTAGCAAACTCGGCCATGTAATGAATAAATAGTTTTATGGTTGCAGCAAATTCATTTGTGCATTCTCAGGTTCTATTAGATTTATTTTAATTAAACTCTGTAGTCAGTTTTTTTTTGAAATTGGTGTTGAGAAACCCATCTCTCTGTCAGACTGACTTAGAGACTCTATAGTCAGCTCTGACATTTGGTCTTGACCTACATTCTTTCCATTGGTATTCAATGTCACTAGATGAGAAGTAGGGAAAGACCATGTATTTTAATTGTTCCAATACTCAAACTATGGAAGTAGTACACTACTTCAAGATTTGATGGCCTAGATAAAACTTCCATGTAATTGGTCAGGGAAAAAGTATATATGTTTGCAGCAGTGAATAATAGGAGATTTGGAATTGAATCATAGAATAGATTTGATGATGTCGGTACATTAAAGATTTATTGGTAACTGTATTCACTGTGAATACCCAATGTTTGTCCATTCCAGATTGTCCATTTCATATAATCCTTTTAGGCAAGTGGAAGGTAGATTGGATGTAAATTTGTTTTTGATTCAATAAAACATAACATTGTCCTGCAAAAAGTCAAGTTTCTTATTCATGTATGAACCTGGATGACTCATATTGATGGTGAAATTTATGGGACTCTGAAGATCCTTGAATCCACTTTCATTTGCAATGAACTTAGAGGTCTAAGGTGTCTAGGGTCAGAAGTTAGAGCATTTTTTTCTTAAAACTGGCCTGAAACCCTCATTACCTAGGGTTTCTTCATTCAAGGTTGATTTCCTCTCATGTCCACCATTAGAAAATTCTAATTCTTGGTGGAATGAGGGGCTTGCATGTATATTTAGTGGTTTTTAAGTCAATTTTTAGGGAAGAGTGTGTCCATCCATATTTCATTGAATTAAGGTTGACATCTCCATGTGGCAACCTAGTTTCAGAATGAAGAACTGATGACATTTAGGTGCTGGGGTTGAATTAGGGTATGAATTTGAGTTTAGAGTGTATTGAGACCATGATAATAACATTCCAATAATTGGTTTCATTCCCCTATTGATCATTAGGGTACTTCCTTTAGAAAAGTGACCTAGTTACATAATTAGGCCTAGTTGACATTGTTAAGGACAGTCTTGTTTGTTGAGTCTCTTGAATTCCTTTCTTAGAAGGCTAGAATTACTCCTAGATGGGTATCTAAAACTTCATTCTATCATCAAGGGTCAATGTTGAGTTTGATAGAAATACCCTAAATCTGTATTTGTAGGGCTACAAGGGAATTGAGGCCTAAAGAAGGAAGTATTGTCTGCAGAATGCTCCGAGGACTCTTAATAGTTTGGACATGTTTGATAGGTAATGAAACACTCTTGATAAGTTGATTCAACCCCCCATAAGATAGACTTGTCATCCTTCATTATTGGATCAAGATTGGTACCTATCCTAGTAAGTCATTATGAGATAGTGCATCATCCATCCTGGAGTAATTGTTGAATCTTGTATTCAGGGTTGGGAATGGTAGTTAGGACATGTTATTAAGTGGACTTTAAAGGTGTGGGGTCTAGGTTCTAGTAGGTTGTTGTCCTAGAGACCTTTGAGAAGGTTTTGAAGGACAAATTGCCCTAATCTCTTACACTTACCCTAAGTCTTGCATCAATAAGTGCCATCATCATATTAAATGAGACATAAAGAAAAAAGTATCATAGAAATTTTTTCTGAAGTATCCTAATTGAACATAAGAATCTACTTGTTAATAGGATACAAAAGAGAACCCTTTAAGAAACTACTTGTTAAAATTAACCCCTAGGCCTTCTTTGAGGGGTTAAGAACCATGTCCTTAAGAATCATGACCTCCTTAAAATTAGTGGCTATGTCCAAAATAACATGCATAGGGGAAAAGTGGCCCCTATTGGAGGTTAACGTTAGGAACTACTCTAGCAATTGTAAAAATGATGTTACATTAAAAGATCTAAAACTATCATTTGAGGAGTGCAAAACTATCACTTGAGAGATGTAATGATTATGTCGTTATATATATCAAATAATGATATTGTGATATATTTATTGATCTGTATCCTTCCCTATTTCTATTTCTATATCTATAAATTGAATAATTTGTTTCTCAATTGTTGATTGATCCATTCATACATGTAAAAGAAAAGAGTGATTGACAATATAGCTGATGAGAAGGTGAATGAATTTCATAAGAAATCTATATGTGCCAAACTAGTAATACACTTAAAGAAATAATAGTATCTTGATGAATGGTTAGTGTTAGAGTTGTCTTTCTATTCAAACATCAAGTATTTTTCTAGAACAACAGTCAAATAGTTGTTTGATTTGTTTGGTAAATGAGAAACCTGTTACAGGCATACCAGCTGATGTTAAGAATTATTGAAAAATAATTGAAGTATGTTTTTTAGTCAGATATGATGTTGATTCTACTTTCTAATGCTCACTAGCTCATAAAGCCCTTGACCCTACTCTACAACATATTCATAACAAACTCAAGAACAAGGAAAACCATGCATTTAATTTTAAAAACATATTAGCACAGATTAATAACTTCAAATTGCATAATAAAATGAATATAAATATTAATTGTGAGGTACCACCAATTGAATTAGTGATTATACATACATAATATATTAGAATCTATATATTATAGATGGGAGTTGGTTGTTATATCCAACTGAGAAATCCTTCTATCCAAAATGTGAATAGGGTAGCAGATAGATAAGTAGAAAAGATAGTATTGTCTTAATCCCCAGCTAGACCATTAGTCTTGGCCTTTGACTCTTCAAACTCTTTTCACACTATCTTTTTCATTTTTGGCATTTTGACATCTTTGGACCCACTAAACTAGAAAGAAAACTAAGCAATCTTGACTACGTCCAAAGCATTGATAGAAAATGCTTGCAAGTTGTTGCTATATAAATGCACCTTCCTCCTCTCTTTCCTCACAACTGAATACCAATTCTTGCAAAGCTCATAAATACCCACATTTTAGATTTCTCACCATAGTAAATGAATTAGAATTCATACCCTCTTGTAAAAATTGATAAAATAGTGTGATTGAACAACATGCATGTCCATGTTATTATTTTTCTGTTCACCAAGTTGTGGAAACATTTCGTATACATATCAAGCAGTGAAGAACCCATAAAAATATTTGATCCATATTCATTCTTTATTATATGATAATGAATCTTCCTTTTTGGTTGCAGAGCTGGGAAAGTTGCAACAACCTTGAGAACAAACGAATTGGTCAAATTGTTTGAGAATAAGCCTATTTTAAGTAGATGTTTTTCATGTAACCCATCACTTAAAAAAAATTCTATTTAAAACTAACATTGTACTATTTATATAATTTCATTGTACATAAACAAACAATGAAAGAAAAGTATATACATGCTTATTTTTGTTTTGGTAGTCCTAGATAACAATATCTTAGTCTACTATCATTCCCAGTCACAATATCAGTCAGTCCAAGTTAGGACAATCCTTTGTTGAGTAGTAGTTCTTCATTCTTACAATTGATGTATTCTCATGGTGGAGTGGAAGACTTCGTGTAACAAAAAAAATGATTGGGATCTATCTATAAGATTTCTTTTAAAAATGAATTGACTGGTCCAAGTTACCTCTATCACTGCAGTAAGCACACAAAATCAGTTAAAAAATGATTGTTAGTTATTGAAACAAGGATACATATATTTTTCATATATCTTTAAGTTGATCAGGGTCCCTTGGAACCAAATCACAGTAATGGAAATTGCATTTACATAGGCCATTAAGTCTCAAGGTAGTGATTGTCTTGTCTTAAGGTTGAATTACAGTCACAATCCAATTTGTTCCATACCATGTCAATCTTCCTTAAGCATTAAATTAATGAATGTTAGGGTCAATTCAGAGTTCTATTATCCATGATTGCAAAATTCTCTTGTGGTAGTGAACACATCATTAGAAACAAAATACATATCATTGCCTCTCCTCTTGAAAATATATCTATATCTTATATTGACCATTAAATCGCTGCTCTAATTTTTCCCTTTACCACTGCTACTCTTTTATACACAGTCACCATGATTCCTCATGCTTGGTATGGTTTTTCATTTCTTTCATTACACTGGACATTGCTTCCTTGTAAGCTATAATGCCTCAAATATTTTTTTATCTCACAACTCATAAGGATTGATGTGATGATAGCCTCATGCTCTTCATTCCATGGTCTAAAACTTTGTAAAAAACATGCACCTCCTGATGCTACTACCAACTTTTACTCTTCTCTTTGAAAGACAATATGACGCCTCTCGTTACATACACTGTGGCCCTATAGTTGACTATCATATCAGTGGGTAAGATTTTCATCTTTTAATCTGACCATCTTTTCATCATGTAGTCATTATGAAAGTAGTAAATATCATCCCTCAAGCATTGAATAACATTGTTCTGAGGCACTCTTCTTGAACATGAATCTTTTCTTTCACAACACTGTCATTCTATTTTGTAGAAACACTAACAATAGTCTCTTTATGGAATTGTTGATCACTGCACCTTCACATTCATGAAAATCTATTAATGCTTGCAACTTTGTCATGATATAGTACCCTCGTTTCAATATTTGAATTTCACTACCTTTTAGAAATTGTCCCTCTTTTGATTTTTATGACATCATTCCTTACTATGGCTATGAGCCTTCACAACAGTGCCTGTTCTTTATCCACATTATTTTGGCATCTTTTTACATCATGAATTGTTACACTTATCATCACCTCATCAAGCCTATTTGATAGTCAACCTTGTCTATAACTAAGAACTCAAAAGTGTTGTTTGTCATTGGGACTAATCTTTGCTTACAAATTTGATCACCATTTATTGACATCCTTTTGATAGTCACTTCTCAAGACTCTCGGATGCATTTTTTCTTTCATTCTTACTATTCCTTCACATGACTGATCATCTTTTGTGCTCACTATCATGAGGAACTCTATGACACTCTAAAAGTGCCATTCCAACTTCATCAACATTGTCTTTTCCATTTGCAGTGTATACCACTGCTTTTGATGCATGTTGAATGCCCTCCCATTTAGCTAGTGTCTCCTCTAATAGTCATCTTTGAATTTTGGCCTTTTCTCTCTAATTTTCTAGACAATGCCATTATTTGCCTTATCATCTATGTCTACTCTTTGCTTTGACATACATTGTTGGAAGTTACTTTGAATGTGGTGGATCATGTGTTCTACATAGTATCATTACCTGCTCTTCTCTTTTATAGTGACTTCCACTATTCTTCACAAGAGTGCTTTTGTCACTTACCATGACTACTAAAGATCTAAGAATTCAAAACTCTTAGAAACCCTCCTCAAAATAGTAGAGATTTTATTTTCGCAAAATAAAAGATGTATCTCCCTATGAACATTTTAATGAAAACTACTTCTCTTTCTTTGACATCTGCCATTCCTTGTTACTTCCTTCAACACTTTACTCTTTTTCTATGTCTCAAACACACCTTTGAATGTCCAAAGAATACTTTTATTCTTTACATGAAATCTACATTTCATCTTTCACTTATGCAAGACACTGGTGTGTACTCTATGCTTTCTGATCTACACGCATACTTCTCTCCACTAGTTATAGCCTAATCTACCTGATGATTATAATAGTCGATAACTTGTGAAAATAATATTGTGTCTCAACATGTAATGTAGTCCTCTCTAGCTCATGCTTGAGGTGCTTATATAATAATCAACTGATTAATGTTTTTGGTTTTGATGTAAATTCTATTAAGACATTTTGACCGCCAACTCACTTATGTTTGGAGTCTTCTCCATATTCCGTACTCTTGGCCCAAATTTATTTATCTCACTGATAATAATTGGAAATGAAATGTATGTATTTTATTGCTTACCATAGTTATTTTCTGAATATGAATTAATCCCATTCAATGATGATAAATGTTGATGGCAGTCCCAAGTACAGATAAATGTTGATGGTAGTCCCAATCAATAGCCTTACCCATTTTGATAGAATAGATACATAGTGGTATTAATTGAAATTTCTCTTTTCCTTTGTGAACAATATATGTACCAAATGATGAATGCTCAATTTTTGTAATGGCAAAGCAATATCAAAACCAACCATTTCTAGAACTTGATTTTTCTATAGTCCAAATGATTTTTCTTATTTCTTATCTATGCTTGGTGACATGATTTTGAATATTGTTGACATACTTATATGGAATACACAATACCAAATGATGAATGCTCAATTTTTGTAATGGCAAAGCATTAGAAGCGTCCATTTCTAAAATTTGATTTTGTATAGTCTTAATTATTTTTCTATAGTCCTAATGATTTTGAAAATTGTTGACAAAGACTGTTTCTTTTTTTTTTATTATACTATAAATCATTTTTCTATAGTTGTAATGATTTTTCTTATTTCTTGTCTTTTGTCCCTTTTTTATTTCCTATGTCTGTGCTTCATGACAGGATTTTGTCACCTTCTTTTGATGGTATATTTCATTCACTCTATGTCGAATACTATTTTGCTCACTATTTTATTTCAACTTCATATTTATTTCATTTTTCATATACACAGAGACTAGACATACTGATAAAAAAATGAGCTATTTGATTTAGGTTTACTTTTCATTACTGTAAATGGTTAATATTTTTTATGGTACTCCTTGGTGTATTTCATATAAAAATAATAATATAAAAATAATAAATGTAGTAATGATGGTGCAGTGCATTATTGATATAGGCTTAGTGACTCTTGTCAATGTGCCAAACTGTCAATGTGGTGGTGGGCAGTGTGTGTTGAAGACTTCATGGACACCAAACAACCTTGGACGACAATTTTGGTGCTGCCCAAATAGAAAAAGGGTTGCTAATGTGTATATATTTAAAGTTTCTAATGTAAATACTATTCATTATAATATAAGAACTAATGTAGACTGGGTATCACAGGGAAATAATGGCTATAGATACTTTAGTTGGGTCGATGATAACTCATCTACATCTATTTTCCCATCTCCACTTATCCACGATGAAGGATTTGAGTGCAAAATATGTCAGGCTAGGGAAAATTTTGAAATTATATTTTTACGATGCCTTCTCTGTATTGTAATAGCATATCTTTGTTGGGACCATATGCAGAGATGAACTCAGGAATTAGTTAGTTTAGTATTTTCATATTGTAACTAATATTTTAATATTGGGTATGTGCAAGATCATGAGGGGCCAAACTATGCCCTTAAGTGGCAATGAAAAATCAGCAAATCAAGGTTAGTCAACTTGACGTGAAAATTTCAACTAGCTATAAACCTAATATCAAAAATTTATAAGAATAGAATCTATAGAAAATTGAATGTAGTTTCTAAACTACTAGGCATTTTTTTAGAAAAAGTTAGTATGATTGGTGAAAAGTATAGATTTCAATGCAGTAGTACAAAAATTTCAAGAAAAAAATAAGAAGTAGGTGTATGTCTGACCAACTTAATCATAATCAAATGATAATATTTTATTATAAGATTTTATATATAAGTAGTAGACTCATGCTCGGATGTGACGCATTTTTTTTTGTAATTTTATTCCAAAAAAAATATTAATTATGAATTTTTTGCTACAACATTTTCAAAATTAAAAAACTCCTATGTCTGACCACCTTAACTCATTCAAAACTTTACAATATTCAAAAAAAAAAAATTTTCCTTACAGTAGGCGAAACATAGAATGTGACGCATTTTTTGGATTTCAAAAATGTTATACCGTCTGAAAGTTATAGTCATTTTTCAATCAGTATATAAATCAGTATACAAAGAGAAGCTCAATAATTTAAGGTCTTAGTCCACAGGAAAATTAAATTAGACTTACTATCCAAAACACATAAAAAACATGCACATAAACACGACAACTGAGAAACATAAATCTAGATTTCACAATAGCTGAAAAACATAAATGTAGGCATCATGGTCACAATTTTTTGGAGACAACGTAATTGAGTTGTGTACCCAAGCGATGTAGAGCAACTTTTGCACCTCCGATTCCAAGTTGAATACATCTGTTGGAGGACCTTGTATTCATGAGCAACAAATGTAGTCAACTTGGAATAGGAGGTGCAAGAGTTGCTCTACATCGTCTGGGTATACAATTACATTGTCTCCAAAAAATTATGACCATGATGCCTAAAATTATGTTTCTTAGTTGGTGTGTCCCAGGACCCCTTATGACCCTTTATGATCATTTACAATCCCTAAGAATACATCTTAGAGGTCTTAAAATGTCATAAAGTGTCATAGGAGGCTCCTAGGAGGGCCTAGATGAGCTTCCACCTTCACGTGGTTGGCCTTGTTAAGTAGAGAATGTTATACTCTTCTCAAAAAAAAGAGAAGCTCAATAATTTAAGGTCTCAGTCCATAGAAAAATTAAATCAAAGGCTTTTTTGAAGTCAATAAAGCAACAAAAAGCCTCGTCACCCAGAGTGTCCCATATTTTTTCAACTAAGTATCTAAGAGTTGCTCCGTGATCTATGGTGGAGTGTTTCGGTCTTGGGCTTAGTGTGAGATAGATTCAGGTAGACCTATTATGTTTCTTCTCTCATGTATGGTTACTAAGTCTTAAGGAATGAAGTATGGAGAGGGAAGGTAGATACAAGCACCCTGCTAGGCTAATATATTAGATGTAGCCATACATTAAGTTAATAATCAAATGACTATTGAATGAAGAGTAGAGATGCATGCTAATATAATGTATAAAGATGGAGAAACAAATGTCAAAGAGACAAATACTGTGGAACCAATGACAATGCAACTTTAGTATATGTTGTTGTTATTCACTAAATCGGTTAGAAACCCATCAATAATATATATTTTTTTAACCAAAAATTATTATTGGTCAATTTTTTGACATTTTAATAATAGTTGTTTTGACGAAAATGCTATGTGTTCAACGTCGATTCTGACCAACATTCGTCAAAAGAGAGATGAACTGTGTTTGGTGTTTTGACAAGAATGTTGAACCCTCGACAACATTATGGACCCTGATTGGTCACAATTTTGATGAACGCGATAAAAGGATTGATGTACAATTCTTCCAGGTTGAAGTGATTACTTCAACGAAGATTCGGTCGATAATTCAACCATTAAGGAGGTCAAAATTTTGATGATGGTGTTTCCTATCAAACTTTCGATGAAAAAAAGTTTGACAATAGTTTTGGTCATCTTTTCAACCAATGGGTATTGAAAATTCAACTAATCCTCATTGAAAAAAAGCTAAAATTTACTAGTATGCAGTAGTGAAGTTTTGTGGGTGTCATCCCCGCCATAGTCTTTCTCCTTTAACAAGGATTTCTGTGATACAAAAATGATTGTGTGATAATTTATGTTTATTGTTAATGTTTTATATGTTTTATGAGATGCATGCAAATTTATGAATATAATGAATGGTTAAGAAGGTTAAATAAAAGTGTTTTAAAGTACTGATTCACCACTCCTCTCTTAGTATGCACGTCTCCATACTTAATCCAACAATTGGTATTTGAGATGAGTCTCTTATTTAGAATTTTAACCAATTGAGAGGAAATATCTGAAGAGATGGAAAGTTATAGGTATGAAAAGGTGATTGATAGCTTGGACATGGAACTAAGGATGGATAATGAGAAAATTGATGAATTGAGGAGAAAACTGAAACATTCACTCAACAAGAGAAAGTAGCTAGCACATCAATTAAAGGTTACTCAAGATTAGGTTGAAGAACTTGAAGAAATATTAGAGGAAAGCATGTATCATGAAATTGAAGCAAAAATATCAGAATTGACTAAAAATAACAAACACCCAAGTGACCAGGTAAAAGTATTGAAAAGAGAACAATAAGTTCAATTGGTAAGGATGTGTGAAGTCCTAGAAAAAAAGAGATAAGATGAAGATGATAAAATAATGGTGGAAGATGAGAGAAGAAAAATGAATACAAGGTCTAATGAGAAAGATGGGGAAATACTAAGGTTTACACAAATTCACTACAACTTGACAGACTAACTATTCCTAGTAAATTAGGAAGTTGCAAGGAAAGTTGGAGAGGTTGTTGAATTGAGATCTGAGAATGAACATTTGAGGAAAGAATTGAAATCTAAAAAAGATGCTAATGAAGTCTTGAAAAGGAATGAATAAAAACTGAGGATACAAGATGAATAACTAAGAATTTAGAGACAAATAAGAGACACTTCTTGACTTAGATTCAAAGTAAACAATAATATTGATAAGGGAGAGTCCTCTAAACAAGCAGAAAACTAAGATGTTGCTATCCAACCGAAGTCAAAGAAGCCTATTTGTTATCATTGTGGAAAATTGGGACACACAAATAATGTCTACAGGACAAAAAGAGGTAATACACTGAGCATTACTAAGGTTAATGGTTATTATTACAATTGATACAAGTTTATTCATAAGGCATTTGAGTATAGATCAAGGATTTATAATAGTAAAGAGAAGCTGATATTCAATGGTTATTACAACAATTATAACAAATATGGTCACAAATCTGTAGAATGTACGTCACAAAGAAAGAATGAGAGATGGGTCCCTAATAAAAAAATACTGCTAACAACCAACAATGATCAACTATACCATGGGACTATAATACAAGAATTACTTGTACAACATGTGGGATATTTTCTCATATTTTTGCAAATTGCATGTTGATGCATGGAAGGAACAATAGAAGGTCTTGGAGAAATTTTGGAATGGCTTGTTTTCATTGTCATAAGGTTGGTCACCTAGCCAAATATGTCAAGTACCAAGGAAAATCCCTAACCAATGAACAAAAAAGTGAGACTACCCAAGTTAATATTAATGAGATAAGAGATCAAATGAATAGAATGTGGATAAGGAAGTCTCAAGATGATGGAACTAAACTTGGAACAAATTATGTGACCGCATCCTCTAGATCAGGTACACCTATCTTCAACTAATCAGTCAAAGGTATGTGTAGGAGTTGATAATTAAAATTCTATCTTAAATTGTATCTTAGAAATTGTCCAAAGATCCACATAAACATATTAAGATGTATTTGGATATATGATTGATGTTGACATTTCATATTTTGATTAGTGAGAGAATAAGTTATTTTTTTCATACAGTGAAAGGAAGTGCATTTGGTAATCAATGAAAAGGGAGTCGATAATGTGCATTTACTGATAAAATTATAGCCATTAGAAACCCTAATTGGGGAAAAAATATAAATAGACCACCCATTATTTCATTTTCACTTTACACTTTTGCTAGCATTTAAAGTATTGTGCACGTATGATTCTACCAAGATCATCCAAGTGATCATTTAATAAAATCTAAGCTTTGTCAAGAATATTCAAGGTATTTCAAGGATATTTTCCTGAGTTGTGTTGATGCAATCAAATTTCTAGTCAATCGAAACCCTATCAGTTGAAAGATCATTTATGAGAATCTATGGCACCCAAAGTACAAAATCCCATTGTTGTGTAGAAGATTGACCCTTTCAATCCCAAGTATAAGCTACCACTAATTGTAGAAGATGAATTTGATAAATCTAGAGTCATATCATTGATCCCATTGAGAGTTATACTTATTGAAGATGTATATGCCTTCATACATTGCAAGATTGAAGATATCTACCAAGCGGAGATAGATACTTCTTATAGGAATCTGTGCATAAATGGAAAGTTGAAAGATGATCACACATATTTGGACACCAACGATTTCGTCCATGCTATGCATGTATCAATAGTTTTCAAGAAGGAATAGATGCAGATTTTTCTAAGTTGAGTACATGATGATTTCATGTGGTTTGATGCACCTGTGAAAGTCACAAAGGATGTATTAAAAAATTTCATAGGATATCCAATCGATGATAGACTGAGAGCCTTCAAGAAAATAGATTATAAGAACAAACCATGTGATATTACTCAAGCTAAATGGGATGGTAGAGGTAAAAAGTTATCTATTGTTGATGATCTCGAGCTAGGATTCATAGGAAACATAATATCATTCCATATATTCTAGTCATCTCAGGTAGACACTGTGCTTTGTGGAGATGTTGACATAGAATATAAGATTGTAAAGAAGGACATGAAAATGGATCTATTTGAAATCTTGTTGAAATAATTGGATGATAACATGAATAAAATTAGGAAGGAAAAAAAAAAACACAATGAAGATTACATCACTACTGGTATGCATATTTTTCTATTTTAAGAACTTTCCAACAATCGGTGAAGTTTGGAATGCAGAAAAAACTAATTATTTATCAAATTAATGAGTTTATTCAAAGTTTGGGATATAATTTTGATATGGTTATGAATGATTACTTTGCAAAATTTCAAGATAAAATGCATACGAGGTTTTAGAATTCCACCCTAACTTGTGGAACAATACAAATATGATATATGTTTTGAAGTTGATACCACACTTGTATAGTGAGAGTTGTGTAACCAAGAATAGTCTGGTTACCACCTATGAAATATGCAATGGATATTGATGCCCCTTCTATATAGATTAAAATATTTTTAGAGAATACAATTGATAGAAGAGCCAATCGGTATGACACATATAAGGAAGTGAAGAATAAATCAAACTAGGTATATTGATACCTAAGGTCTTAAGGAAGAATA
>BSBK01006335.1:0-20000 GCA_027943335.1 Chamaecyparis obtusa | reverse complement strand
AAACCCTAGGTAATAAAAAAAAAACATAAACCTAGATAAAAAAAAAATTTATGAAACCCTAAACTAAGAAAATCAAAATATAAATTTAGAAAACCAAAACATAAATTTAAACTCTCTCTCTCTCTCTCTCTCTCTCTCTCTCTCTCCTCTCTCTCTCTCTCTCTCCCCCCCCCCCTCTCTCTCTCTCTCTCTCCTCTTCATCTCTCTCTCCTCTCTCTATACCTCTATCCTCTTTCTCTCTCCTCTCTGCATACTATTATTTTTTTTTAAATTTAGAAAACCAAAACTTAGAAAATCAAAATATAAATTTAGAAAACCAAAACATAAATTTAGAAAACCAAAACATAAATTTAGTTCAAATCAAAACATAAATTTAGAAAATCTCTCTCTCTCTCTCTCTCTCTCAAGTTTTAATTATTTAAGTCATTCAAGTTGTAAGATAAAATATATTTTAAAGTATGTTAATTGTAAATTATTATGTTTTTATATGTAGGCAGATTGGCAATATGGATGATTTTCACATTGATGAGCTTATAGGTCAGCATGCACCACACCACCTCCTCCACCTCCCCCTCCACCTCCATGTCCCCCTCCCCCTCCACCTCCACCTCCACTTGGAGAGATAAGAGATAATATTAGGAGAAATGTAGAGGAGATCATGAGAGATATAAACATTATTAGGAATGATCCCTATCTGCCTATCCAGCTATTACACCTTGTAGATAACATGCAAGGCATAGTAGATTCCATACAGACATTAGACTATGAGATTGATAGTTTTTGTGTCATGGAGGGAGAGTATGCAAGTATATTATGCTGACGGCCTCTCTTATCAAGAGGTTAATAAGTTAAAAATTACAAAAAATTATTTGGCACGCTATTTTGTGAGCCCCACAATGGGTGAGTAGATACTTGGCAAGAAGCCACATATTTTGATTAGATGGTGTACACACCCCAGCATAACAGGGCATTTTTGGGAGTGGTGGTGGATGGTATTGACCATCCACCACACACTAATCATGACGTCCCACTTTATTTTTTGAAGAAATTATGGGCTATGTTTTTATATGTACGCAAATTGGCAATATGGACGATTTTCACATTAATGATCTTATAGGTCAGCATGGACCACCACCACCTCCTCCACCTCCCCCTCCACCTCCACCTCCACCTGGAGAGCTAAGAGATAATATTAGGAGAAATCTAGAGGAGATCATGAGAGATATAAACATTATTAGGAATGATCCCTATCCGTTTGTCCAGCTACTACACCTTGTAGATAGCATGCAAGGCATAGTAGATTCCATACAGACATTAGACTATGAGATTGATAGTTTTGAGTCATGGAGGGAGAGTATGCATGTATATTATGTTGATGACCTCTCTTATCAAGAGGTTAATAAGTTAAAAATTACAAAAAATTATTTGGCACGCTATTTTGTGAGCCCCACAACGGGTGAGCAAATACTTGGCAAGAAGCCACATATTTTGATTAGATGATGTACACACCCTAGCATAGTAGGGAATTTTTGGGAGTGGTGGTGGATGGTATTTGACCATCCACCACACACTAATCATGAGGTCCCACTTTATTTTTTGAAGAAATTATGGGCTATGTTTTTATATGTACGCAGATTGGCAATATGGATGATTTTCACATTGATGAGCTTATAGGTCAGCATGGACCACCACCACCTCCTCCACCTCCCCCTCCCCCTCTTGCCCCTCCACCTCCACCTCCACCTAGAGAGCTAAGAGATAATATTAGGAGAAATGTAGAGGAGATCATGAGAGATATAAACATTATTAGGAATGATCGCTATCCGTTTGTCCAGCTACTACACCTTGTAGATAGCATGCAAGGCATAGTAGATTCCATACAGACATTAGACTATGAGATTGATAGTTTTGAGTCATGGAGAGAGATTATGCATGTATATTATGCTGATGGCCTCTCTTATCAAGAGGTTAATAAGTTAAAAATTATAAAAAAATGTTTGGCACGCTATTTTGTGAGCCCCACAATGGGTGAGCAGAGACTTGGCAAGAAGCCATGTATTTTGATTAGATGGTGTACACACCCTCACATAGTAGGGAATTTTTGGGAGTGGTGGTGGATGGTATTTGACCATCCACCACACACTATCATGAGCTCCCACTTTATTTTTTGAAGAAATTATGGGCCGAGTTTGAATTGGGTAAGAAACCCAATTATTTTGACATGAAAGCATTTAAGGGGGTTGGCCAGGGCATGCCACAGGATAGGCCATGGGTCAAATTGAGTGACAGAACTAGAAATCATGTGCACAATGAGCCCCTTGTTCCTCTTCCATCTCTTGTACTTCCTACACCTATGCATCATCGAGTAGTGCAATCATCTCTTGATTCTTTGAGTGTCCTTATGGGCAATTTGTTATAGCACATGACCCAGGCGAGGACTACCCCAGCATGGCACATGTTTGCATGAGTTGTGGGGGGTATATGTAGGGGTCCCCAGTCTGATCCTAATGCTGCCCATGGTGGATATGGTGATGATGATGGTGGTACACATGGTGGATATGTTGATGATGATGATGGTGTGCATGGTGATGTCGGAGATGATATCTCATCATATGTTGATTTACTCAATGCAGATGATGATCATCTCACAGAGGTCAATTTACTTATAATTTAAATATAGTGCAATATTAAATTTATTATTTATACAATTATGAGCCATAACATGTGGATTTTATGTGAAAAAAGGAGGGTTGACCCTCCAACATTCATTAGCCGTCATCATATGACTTTGAGACCTTGACATCTTCATGCTCCATTCATGGTATGCACTTTGATCTTGATACATTTAAACTTTAAACAAAATAAACTTTAATTGATAATGTGTTTGACATATTTTTGTGATTTTATAGGGTCTCTCATGTACCACTGAGATTGGTAGTCCTTCATTCTCTACCCCACCAGTCACTGAGAGTCAGCCGCATATATCTGCAGTATGTTTTTCATTTATTAATTTTAAGTATTTATATCTTACTAATTTATATAAAACTTTGATTCACACTTAATTTTTTGTAATTGTAGACTTTTGGATTGTCTCATGTTGCACAATCACATTTACGTCCTGACTCATCAGTGACATTAGCTACGTGTCACACACAGGTAATGTACACATGTTTTTATTCCATATTTATACATAATCAATTTATATATACTTTATAATTTATGTATATATGTACTATACGTTTGATTCATGCTTTATATATGTTGTTCAGGTTGACACCACCATGAGTCCTTGGCATGGCTACAAGATTAATCCAAATGCATCCATTGACACTATCCTTTGAGGTGATGATTAATTTAAGTAATTTTTCAATGTCCTATGTGTATCTAGATCTTTTTCAATGTCCCGTGTGTATCTAGATCTTAGATGATTAATTTGAGTAATTTTTAATTTTTACTTTAAATGTTTTTATAGGACTTGGCTTCATCCACTTTTCATGTAGTTAAGGATGAGGGTACTCGAGACCAGACAGAGTAGGATGAGGGCACTCAGGACCAGACAGAGTAGGATGAGGGTACTCAAGACTAGACAGTGCATGTTGATGCATCGCAGTCCTCTTCACGTGGAGTGAAGAGGACTTTAGATCAGCTAGATGAGTAGAGTTAGATTATGATGACTATTTGGACTATTTGGACTTGTTTTATGATGACTATTTGGGCTTGTTTAGACTTGTTCATATTATTTTTACTTGTTGTTAGAGTAGGACTTGCATTATATACTAGTCCACCTGTTATCATATATTGTACTTGGACTTGTTTTTAGAGTATGACTTTGTTTTATGATTGTATGTATATATCATGAGTTGATATGATGGACATTATGATACATGTAAATTATTTCAGGATTTTTTATGTTATTTATCTTAATCATGATTTGTTATGTAATTTATCAATTTATCTTAATCAGGACTTGTTATGTAATTTATCAATTTATCCTTAAAAAAATAATGACATCTATTAATACATGTAATTGACAAGAACAATATGGATGTTACAAACTTAATAACTATTAAACAATGAGATCTATTAAGTGAACATAATCAAACCAAAGTGCATAGTTTAATATTTACAACAAAATTAGGTGAATACAAAGTTATGAATTTTAACTTAAATATTTAAAACAAAATTCGATGCATAAAAGTGAGTTCATGTGATCTTAAATTATAAACCCAAAATTGTACGAATACAATAGTTCATGTCTATGTTCTTCCAAACATCTTGCATCATAAAAATAAACATGTTGAAATGTTAGAATTTATAAAAGTTCATTTAAAGTTAATTTTAATTTTAATTTCAAATCTATATCTCTAAATTATAAATTATGACACTTCAAAGAAGACATGTAGAAAACATATACAAATATGACAATTGAACAAAAACTTACATGTATAAATTTGATTCAACCTAATGTACCATCAGCATCCTCTCTTTTCTGCAATGTAGATCTATGTTCTTCCTAACATCCTGCATCATAAAAATAAACATATTGAAATGTTAGAATTTGTGTACTAAAGTTCATTTAAAGTTAATTTTAATTTTAAAGTTAATATGACAATTGAACAAAAACTTACATGTATAAATTTGATTCAACATAATGTACCATCAACATCCTCTCTTTTCTGCAATGCGTCTATGTTCTTCCCGACATCCTACATCATAAAATAAACATGCTGAAATGTTAGAATTTATTTACTCGAGTTTATTTAAAGTTAATAAGACAATTGAATAAAAACTTACATGTATAAATTTGATTCAACCTAATGTACCATCAGCATCCTATCTTTTCTACAATGTGTCTATGATTGCCTCATGCTCTTCCACTGAAAGTGTCCATAAAATTTTATTAGCAGGTCTCCCTTTGTATCTTTCCAATTTGATATTTGTTGCCACTACCAAATGGGAATAGTGTATAATCTTCTTTTCTGATTGGTAGTCTTCAAAAGATGGTAAACCATTCCTTCTTGTTAGGTATTTGCATAGCCATGTACCAACTACCACAATAGACCCAATTGGATAGAAAATTATCATCTACTTGATGACATATCAATTTTTTCTTGGGTTCTACACATCGAGCTAACCAATATTATGTCTACTCTTCATTATCCTCAGGTGCAACAACAACATACACGTGTCCTGCAAAACAAAATTAAGTACATGTGCATTGTAAATAAAAATTGTTTAAAGGTTTCTAATTCAAATATATATAATCATAAATTATATGACATACACATGTAACTAATATATAATTTAAAGTTTTACAATAAATTGTATTAAATTACCAAGTTGTATGAGATTTGAAACATGATCATAATCTTCTGATGCAAAGGCATTATCCAGGTCTTTATTTATTATAACATCTTCATCTTGTCTCTCACTAGGTGTTAAGGATTTTTTTTTCCATTCTTCAACCCATTTGTATTCTCACATTCTTCCCATTCACCTGCAACACAAAATTGACAAAAACATGCAAGCTCCCTAGTCCATATAGTCCAAGTGTTAAAATTAGAACTCCTAAATGAATGCCTTTTAGTCAATCCACTGATTGTATTACAATCATATCTTGAAAGGATATTCTTCTCTTCAACAAGCTAGAAAAAATGTCTGATTGTAGAGTTTTGACTTGATCCTATAGACAAACTTATTTTACACCATTCAACAATTGCTCATGCATCTTTAAATTTTGATTTTTCCTCAAATTTGAGTTGCTCTCTACAAAGGGCTCTCTTAACACATGCACTGACACCATCATGTTCTCCCTTCCTGTGTCCAGCCTCAAAAAAACTCTAGATATGTTGGATATTTATTTTCTTATGCATCCTACTCAACCAATAAAACATTCTAGCATTCTTGAATTGTCTTGTACAATTATCGTAACCATATTAGATGTTTGTGTTATATGAATTCTCTCTCCCTTAAATTTTCATAAAAGGTATTAAAGAAATATTGGACAAACTTTGATGAGTGTAACTTATTATCACTTATATAGAAATGGTACTCTCTCAATATTTTCTGATCCTCTTCTGTACTATCAGGTGCATGTCTATAGACAATATGAACAAAAATTGTTACTTGCACTGAATTATAATATTGTGGTTGGATCTCATCTTGTGGTGCAAGTGTGTAGTTCTCTGCAAAGTCAACAACTAATAGTATAGTACCAATTGGAAATGTATTCTTGCATATGTGAAATTGTCCATCAAGCCATCTAGAATTGTGAGAGTGTTTCACATATTTAGGTATGACCTTACTCTTGAATTCATTCAAAAAAGCATTAACACTAAGTTTTTCAATTATTAGGTCACACCATTTTCCAACTTTTCCATCCTTCAATGGATACTCAACAGTTTTAAATCTTTGTAAATCAACTAATTGTTGTCCAAAATCAAATGAAATATTTTCATGCAAACATTCATGTAATAATGTAAGATTGCCACATACATCACATACACTAGAAACACATGCATTCAAAAGATAAAATTTCTCATTAGGTGGGTTAAAAAACAAATTTGATATAAACTCCTTTATAGTTATAGGTGGTATATTTATACCACATTCCTACAACATTTCATTAGTATGCACAGTAGAATGTATGGATCAAAAAATATCATAATGATAATGAAATTGAACATGAGTTTTGCAATAATAGGTGATTCTTTCTTTGTTAATCCTTACATACCATGGTTTACATTTTTCAAAAGATCTTTGACTAATACTAATAGTTAACACCTTATCATCCATAATTTTTTTATACAATTCTGTTTGAGTCATATCTAAAAGGTGTTTTGGATGTGGATCATGAACTTTTGAACCGACTCTTAATTTAAGAACATCTTTGGCATTAGGGGATACTCTTTTATTATCGCGCCAAAATTTTTCAATCAAAGTTTTGACTTCACCAGTAAGTTTCATGTCAGACCTCAAGAGTCTGCCACTGAAGTTCCATAAATGGTTTGTTGGATCACTTTCAAAGTTAACTCTTCTCTTTACAGCTCTTGTTAAAGTTTTATGATTAATATTAAGATATCCACTTATGTTTGAAATCATTCTTTTATCAGTAGTAGTTTTGTTTAAAGCTGTTGTTATTGCTCGCCATGCTGCATTACTATCTTTAGAATGACTTTTCTTCCAATTGTGTCAAAGGCACTAGCAACAGTTGATACAACTTATTTAGAGACTCATCCTTCTTCTTAGTTTTCACATAAATGCCTACCTCTTCATCACTTTTTCGCATTTTATACATTTTAATTAATTGACATTGAAACCCAAATTTCTTATTATAAAAAAAATTGTCTAAAAAATCTTCTCGCATGTGTCCTAATCTGTCTCCATGAAACCAAACCATGTAGATTGTCTAACACATCAATTTTTAATTGAAATTGTTCATTTATTTCATTATCATTCAAATAAGTTTCTTTCTCAATTGGTATTTCTCTGTCTACATTTACATTGTTGATTTCAATCTGAATTGGTGTTTGATTTTCAGTTTCAATTGGGGTTTGACTTTCAGTTCCTTTATCGTTATGGTTAACATTACTAATTTCTAAAATTTCACTTGCAATTAAACTTGTTAATCTATTTTCAGGAATAAAATTTAAATCATTTCTATTGTAACCTGCTTCTAGCAAATCATGAACATTTTTATCAGAATAAGTTGTAACAATTGGATGCAAAGACATACTTGTATCCAATACTAGATTATAAGATGCACCTAATTTTACTTCTTCAACCTCTACATCCATTATGGTGTCTTCATTGTCCTCCTCTTCTGAAACAATTGTTGAACTTGATGCTCCAACATTATTCGGGTTTTGAAGTCTTTCTCCTCTTTCTCGTTGTCATTTTGCCTCCTCTCTATTTTCTATAATCTCCTCAGGTGTCAAAACTTTCATTGACCTCTTTCTATGTCGGTTTGATCCCATTTTTGCACCAGAATTCGAGTTCAAACAATCTTTTTTGAATGTCAGATCCAAAAAAGAGAAAAAAAGGAATGTTGGCATAAATATTCTCTTTGTCTATTGTGAATCGATAGAAAACAAAATAAAAATTTGTCAATCATTAGATCAGGCCCATAGTCTGGGTTTTTTTGGTTGCAATGACTCTTTAAGAAACAGGTGCCCATTTTTAGTTTTGAAAAAATGGGCGCCCATTTTTAGATTTACAAAATGGGTGCCCATTTTTTGAATTTAAAAAATGGGTGCTCGATTTGTAAATCTATGGGTAGGAACCTTACCTCTTGGCTTGGGTTTTGGTTTAGGATAGGCTTGGTCCCACCAAGCCTGTGCTTGACCCTCCAAAAAAATGGCTAAGGCATTACAGAGTAAAATTTATGCCTTGCCATAATTTTTAGGACAACTTCCCTAATGAGTTTTTTGATAAAATGAAAACCCATTTTAGCTCTTATTGTGAAAATTATAAAAATATAAATTTTATAGTGATATGATGAATTTTAATATTTATCCAATATTTATTAAGCCAATGTGGTACCTAAACTTGAAATACCAAGGTTAACTAAAACTTTAATAACTTTTTAAATTTTTTATTTTGTGAAAAATGAGTTATATGTGACCAAACTACATAGAATTCTTTTCAATTTTAAAAAAAAAAAATTGAAAAAAAGTGAAGTTATCATCAAATTATGGTGTCTGTACACCAGAGGTTTCAAAATGTACTTTATAGTCAATTAAAAATCAATAAAAAAAAATATTCAATAAAAAAATAAGATAAAATATTCTCACTAATCTTCAATGTTTTAGGTACCTTTTCCCAAAAGGATTCCCAAAAATACATTCATTTACTTCAAAAAAGGGTGTTCGTACACGCGTGAGGTGTGGTCCTGAAACATGCATTTGAAAAAGTGGTTTTTTAGACATGCATACTAAAATTCAATTTATACCATGTGGGTATTGAAATAGAATTACATATTTGAAAAGTAGATTCCGAGCACTAAATTTTATATTACTGAAGTTTTTTCAAGATTCAATCTTTAAGTGCTTCAAATTTGGAAATCAATTGACAGAAATTTTGAAAAATAGAGAAAACACTTACACTTTTTGGCCAAAAGTGGGACCCAACTTCTTGCAGCCACCTTGTGTTATGAGTTATGCTTATTGTTAATGTTTTATATATTTTATGAGATGCATACAAAGTTGTGAATTCAATGAATGGTTAAGAACGTTAAATAAAAGTATTTGAATTATTGATTCACTCATCCCCTCTCAGTACTCACCTTTCCATAATTAATCCAAGAAACTTACATTGAAGTATGAAGCCTAGTTTTGAATCTTATTTTTCTATGCTCATAACAACTCAGAACAATAAATGACCAAATCTAAAATTGAAACTATGAGATGAAAAAAAACCTAGAAGTATTTTCCTTCTAGGACAAGGCCAATTTTTTAGGTCTATGTAAACTTGGGTCAACCTTGACCCAAGACTAGGCCAAAATTTGGCTTAGACCTAGCCCAAAAACCGAATCTAAAAGCCTCTACTCTAAAATAGCCTATTCTACAATCCTATACCTACAATACCTTGGGCTAAGGAAAAAAAATTTCCTAGTCCTGACTATAACCAAACATAAAGCTAATTTCAATTCTATAATCTCCGACCAAATGTGTATCCAAATATTCTTGTGATCTTCTCTTCTAAAACTTGCAAATCAAGAAAAGTGTATGTTTGGTTAGCTTTATAGGGGTTTACCTTAGTCAACCCCTCATTTTGTTGATTCCCATGTCCATGAATAGTCATTAAGAATGAGTATTGTGTATGTGTAGTTCTCTTTTGTAGATAAATGTATGTGAAATGATAATATCTAATCCTTGAGAATGAAATCCTAGCATGTAAATTTAAATTTCTATGTAAATATGAAGCAAAAATGCATAGATTTGAACACAACATAGAAATAATACCAAGATCCCAAGGATAAAGTACTCCAAGCCACCTTCACAATTTGTATTTTCTACCCCATATTGATTTCTTGTAAGCTTGATCAATGTTGTTGAATTCTTGATTTGGGAAGGAGTATGCAAACTGAAGAATGTTAGGGTAATAAAGTATTTTCTTAATATAACTAATTCATATTGATTTAATTATTAAGTCACTTATTATCTCTTTCTCCTTAAGCTAAACTTTAGGCATATAATAATAAATTGCTTTATTAATTGTTATCATGCAACCTAGGTTTGTTGACCCTTTTAGGGTTTTGATCTCCTTTTATAAGGATTGATCTCCTTTGTAATACCATTGAGAACATTCATTTTATTGAATTACAAATTTTGTTTTTGTACATCAAGAATGTCTCCTCTTTCATAGATCCATGTGTTCAGGCCTCTGTAGCTTCTTTCTTCTCTCTCTTTCTATGACATGTGTTTGCATGGAGGTGTTCTTGAGAGTTGTGGGTTTTTTATTCATCAATTCCAATATGGTATCAAAGCTTTATATTTGTTTTACCCTATCCTCTTCCTGAGAGATTCATCCATGTTCATCATATCTACAATTTCAGGAGGTTTTCTATTGAATCTGGGAGGGACCTCTCTTTCTGGTAGTCCTAGCTTCAAACAGACCTCATAGTTGCATTTAGAGCATCCAAGAACCCCTAGATCCATATAAAATTAGTCCAATTTAGATAAAATTAGAATCTGTGGAAAATTCCTTTTTGCAATTGGCCTTGCCATGGATCCCAAGGTGGTCACTGGTTTTTTCATGCACTTTGGGCCCAAACGGACCTCACCATTGAGCTTGCTCCACCCAAAAACTCATGTTTCCATATTAGGCACATCAAATTTGGATGTCATTTCATTTTGAGGCAAACATTTTTTGCATACCAAGTCATACATCCCTGCCATGCAAATCAAGGCAAAAATAGTACCCCGCCCTGGAACACAAATCAACGCAAAATTATACTACCCTAGCTCGCAAATTGTGGAAAAATTTTAGTATCTAGAACACTAATCAAAGAAAATAATTTATTGTCCTAGCACGCAAATTGAGGCAAAAATTGATATGGCCTAGCACGCATCCTGAAGTGTGCATGTGATTTTGAAAAAAAAAATTGTATTTTTTTTGGGCAATGATGACCATTTGGTTGTCAAATTTAATCCCAAGTGGATGTAGTCTCGGCCTTTGGTCATATGGTGACCAAGGGCCTTTTATGTTGTGGTGACCATTTGGCTATCAATTTTAGCCCCCTGAAGTGCTGAGGTCAATGCATGTAAGCACATCTAAACACCATTTTTGGGACTTTCAATATACCTGTGGGTTTTTGCTCATAACTTTAGCATACGGTGTCAAAATAGGGAAAATGAGATATCATCAGAAACCTGGTTCTGAGCTCTATCCAAATCTAGAGATTTAAATTTCTTATTTTTCATTTTTTATTATGTTTTTTACAGTCAAAGCCGGATGTTCAATTTTGCACTCTGGGAGCTCTATCTTCCACATATGGACTCTATTTTGGGCAGATGATATATCATCGGAAATCTTGTTCAGAGAGATTTCAAGTGCTATGAGTCATTTTTCCAGATTCTAATCCATGTACATTTTATTCATATTCTTTCATTTTTTCAATTTGGTGGATATCTTAGATGGTATAGGTCCTAGTATCTCTTCCCTTTGGGGGATGGCTCATTTTAGGCTATTCTTTTGTTTCAACAGCCTTCTCTCTTCTTTGAGCAATGTATACTTCACTTTTTTAGTATTCATTTATGCACATGCAGTAATATAAAGTGCCATTCTATTGCATGTATGGGATCTTCCACATGTTTATGCTCTTTGTGCTCACACTCCATTATAAAGTGCTAGGGGGGTTTGATGTTTGCCTTTGTTTTCCATCTACTTTTGTCATGTGAGTGTTCCTCTAGCAACATTAGCTTCAGGTATCTTTATTTGTGTTTGTACTCTCTCTATACCTTCAATGTTTCAAAATTATCTTCATCACATAGTTCATATTTGATGATCTTTTCATTATACCTATCATTACTCCCTTGTTAGCATTATGGGTGGGTTTCTACTATTGGTTGTACTTCTTCCTTAGTTTTATAGTGTGAGCTATGTATTTAGTATTTGATCCTATGTACTAGGTGGATGCAGTGGCAGGGGTTCCTATGCATTCTGGTGAGATGGATCATTTACCCTATGGACACTCTTTCTTTCCTATTTTTGGATGCACTCTTCCATCTTTGATTCATCATCTCTTCAAATGTTTGGTGTTTTTATGCCATCTATATTTTCAATTTCAAGTGTTTTCCTTTTCTTTCCTCTTGATTCAAGTACTGTCATTTGAGGGCACCCATGCAGATTATAGTATTCTATATCTTTGACTTCATTTTTTTGCCTTTGTTTGCCTCCTGATTCAACTAGTGTTAGTCGAGGGTACTCATATAGATTATAGTCTTCTCTACCTAGTCATATTTTAGTGGAGGATCTTTAGATCAATAGATACTTCTTGACAGAGTTTGTAGCTTCTTGCTTCAATGATGTTGTACATGTTCATCCTTGTTCCTATTTTCTAGAACATTCCTAGTTTTTGAGGCTTCTTCAGTCCTTCAGACTAGTCTTTGTCTCTTTTTGGAGTAGAGTTTTTCCCATGTGATTTTCTCTATTTCTCTGCTTTATAGAGACTCTCTTTTGTATGTGGGTACTTTCTCAGACCTTTTATTACTAGGACCCATTTTCTTTTAGTAGTTCTTTCAAGGTTTTTAGCTTCTCCCAAAGTTTATCTTAAGGGGGACTGTTAGAGTACAATAAAGTATTTTCTTATTAATTAAGTCATATTGATGTAATTATTAAGTCATTTCTTATCTCTTTCTACTTAACCTAAACTTTAGACATATAATAAGGAATTCCTTTATTAATTATTGTCATGCAACCTAGGTTTTTTTACCCTTTTAGGATTTTGATCTCCTTTTATAAGGATTGATCTCATTTGTAATATTATTGAGAATATTCATTTTATTGAATCACAATTTTTTTTTTCCATATCAAGAATGTATCCTCTTTCATGGATCCATGTGTTCAGGCATCTCTAGCTTCTTTCTTCTCTCTCTTTTTGTGATAGGTGTTTGCCTGCAGGTGTTGTTGGGAGCTCTTGGTTGTTTATTCATCAACTCCAATAAAGAACTCTCTTTCTTCAATGGATGTTTTCAAGATTTATTATTTCCACCTTGTAATTGCACTATGTCAAATCAAGATGTCCACATGAGCTTGTCCATATAAAGTTATTATATTATTAATGAATACCAAATGAAGCAACTAAGTGTTTTTTATAGTGATTTCAAGATTAAACCCCACAAAACCCGACTACACAAGGCGGGAGTGCCTTGGTGATTGAACCGGGCCTGGGATCCGGAAAGGGGGAGACCCAAAGAAGAAAGGTCAAGGTCACTATTAGGTTTAGTCCTAAGGTTAGGGAAAAAATGTGGCATAGACCTAAGGATCAGGTCCAAAATTTGGCCTAGACTTCAAGCCAAAATATTTTAGAAATGCCCTGATGGTCCAAAAAAAGATTCAGTTTAGGGTAAAAGACTAAGATGAGTGAGAAGGGTCCAATTTAAGGATAAAAAGGAGACTAGAAAGAAGAGATAGAAATAGAGGGCACCTCATAGTTAGGTCCTCCCTGAACATTTATACAAAAGAAGAGGGGAATCAGGGTGGATTCATTAGATCCTACCCTAATCTTTCCTTGGAGAGAGAAAATAACACATGAAAATTCATCTTAAATACAAGTGTACTATGAAATCACACTAAATAGGTGCTAAACCATCACTGAATTGAAGTGCTTCCAATTTAGGATGATATAGCTCGGATAATAGGATTAGAGAAATAACTTTTGTCAATCTCTATCCTATCATTGTGAAAGAAGAAATAAATAATATTCTTGAAGAAGATAAGAAAGAATTCATGTGTTAGACGATGTTAAACAAACTCATGATCGATAAAATTTATGAGGTAATCAAGGATATAGAGAAAGTGTTGAGAAAGGTCTTATTAAATAATAGGTTTTAAGTTTTTCTAAAAGATGGTGAGAAGGAAACACATGACACCACTATTCATGATAGTGAATCTATTGATGTCAGTGATGATCCTAATACATTTATCTTTGTAATTCCTATCCTATCATTGGTGAGGAGAAGAATGATACTACAAATATTGATGATTAGACTGAGAATGTAGATATAGAGACAGATGTTGAGATTGATAAGGTTGATAAAGAAAATATAGTGGATGAGTAGAGAGGTGAATCATATATGAATAGAGTTTAGACAAATTGTATTTCAGATCAGAAAGTCATTGTGAATGTTGTGATAGAAAAAATGGAGAAGTAGACTAAGATAAGTTAGATGCATGAGACACTGCAAAGATAGTGAAAGAATTCCTTTAAGATGAGAACAAAGATATGGATAACATGGAATTGATTCAAGGTCCAATTCAGTTTGATATTCTCAATCTAGGGTAGATGACAAAACTTGCATTTGTTGTACAAGAAAAGGAAAGGAAGCATATCTTGAAGACACATGTTAAGGATAGTGAACTGATAGATCTTAGTACATTAGATGTGTTGAGAAAGATTATGCCATCTTATGTGAAGGATCCAACTGATACTCCATCTAGTCAACTTGAGGGATTTATTAATGCAGTAAGTACTCACTTCAACTCTTTAGAAAATTCTACTTTTGTTAAGATGAAGAGTGAGTTTGACAAGAGAAGATTAAATGAATTATGCAGTTCAAATACACAAGATATGATATCATTGGGTGTTGGAATAAAATGATTAAAATATGCTTTGACTGAAGTAGGAAAAATTCATAGAGGATATATTGCATATCCTAGATGTGTTACAGATGTAGAAAAGATCATAAGGGAGAGTTAGAAAAAAATGACTAAATTTCAAACATCTTTTGATCCTTTGACATCTTTAGTATTAGATAATGAAAGGAAAATCATTTCTCTTTCTAATAAGATCACAACCTTAGTTACACATAAAAAGAGAGTGATTGGAAGGATGAGAGAACTTAGAAGCCTGACTACTTCTAAGATGTATATTTTGGTTAATGGATTGAGAGAGGCCGAGGAAACTTTAAATAGTCTTGATGCTCATGATATTATTACAGTAGAAAAATATTCTTATAGAATCAAGGGGAAGATTCAAATAGTTGGCAGCCTAAAGAAACATTGGGATAATAATTTTGGTGCTCTAAGAAATACTTTCTCAGATGTTTTGAGGATTTCATAAGTATTTACATTATACTTATACATATGCTACATGTATGTAGGATTTTTGTAGAAATTTTAATTGTAGACTCCTATTCCTTTTGCAGTGATATCAAAGAGGGAGAGATTTGTGTATGAGAAGTTTTGAGATATTTTTTTATTTTTGGGAGAGCAGTCAGAGTATTTGACATTGTTGATTTTGGACACTTAGACATTTTTCACTAAGTGTTTCTATTAATGTCAAAGGGGGAGATTGTTGAAAAGAGACTATTCTTTAGATTTTATATGTTGTCATTGATGGAAATTGTATGCATTTAAGATGTTCACTACACATATTTTGATCATACCAAAGGTTAGGAGATAGATTGTCTAAGTATGGAAGAGAAGGGACAATTTACATGGTTTGATAAATGGATCGGTATGAGAAGATAGTTTCAAGTCTTGACATGTGATTCTAAAAGAATCTTATCAGAGGTATCTACTATCTTACTCTAGGTGTGCAACACTTGAGGTCATCATTCAAGAAAGTTATGAAGATTTTATTGGCTTCTTCAAGACTGTTAGTAAAGAACAATGATATAGATCAGTAGATCATTAAGCAATCTTGAAAGATCAATTAATTGATCATTTTTTAAGTTCAAGCACTTATAGACAACATTCGAGAATGGATCTATGTGGTTATTTGATGTTAGCACCGTATTTTGAGCATGGATTTGGCTAATTGATTCCACATGTTACATTTTTTTTTTTTATGTATTCTCGAGGCTGACCTATGATGATTCATTTTTTGATATCTTGTATATAAGATCAAGTTTAGATGTTTTAAATTGTGTATGATTATATGATGTAAGTATATGAAAAAAGGATATAATCAAAAGTTTGAATTATAATTGAGCATATATTTTGTGTGTGCTTTCATGGAACTGTTTTGGCATATGTAGATGCTATCTTTTAGTTTATCATTTTGGATCGTAGTCCAATCTATTTTGGATTGTAGTCCAATCTATTTTGTAAAGTAGTAATCTTTCTTTAGGGTTATATCCTTCTTTTGTATTTGATTAGTTATATCTAGGTAGTGTGCCTGGATGCATGGACATTCCCCTTTTGTAATAAACCTCTAACATGGTTATTTATTCTATACAGTAAATCTTGTGGCTTCCATCCTTACCATGGTTTTTCCCTTACCCGATTTTCCATAAAAAAAATCACGTTGTTATGATGTTTTGGATGAATTCTTTATATTTTAGTATATTGTTCTTAATTATATCTTGTTTATGCTTTAGGAATTTGATCACCAATATTTAAAATAGTAGAACATTGATCCACCCCCTCTCTCAATGTTCCTTAATACCAACAAGTTGTTCATATAGTGAATGTGAAGGTTGATGAATATTTTTAGAACACTCCCAATAAACACATTGAATATGAGTATGTTACAAAGGATAGAGGAAAGAAAGAAAATAAAGAAGAGGAAGAGACAAGCAAGACCTGGGCATTTACAATTAAGAAAGCAAGGTATGTACAGATAAATCATTTTGAGAATTAGATTATTGGTGATAACAAAAGAGGATTTTTTACTAGGAGTATAGTGGTAGAAGAGAACGTCTCTTTTTGTTTACTTCAAAAAATTGAGCCTCAATAAGTAGAAGAAGCATGCAATGATCAAAATTGGGTAAAAGAAATGAAGGAAGAAATTTATTAGATAGATAAGAATCATACCTAGAAACTTGTGCCTAGAATGGATAGTAAGAATGTGATTGGTACTAAATGGGTTTTTTTGGAATAAGTTGGGTGAGAATGGAAAGGTAATAAGAAATAAGTAAAGGTTAGTATGAAAAGGTTACACTTAGACTAAAGGAATTGATTTTGAAGAGACTTATGGCCCTTATACCCAAATGGAGGTGATCTGTATATTTTTAACTTTTTCAGCATACAAATACTTTAAGGTTTATCAAATGGATGTCAAGTCAACATTCTTGAATGGAGAACTAAAAGAAGAAATTTATATTGAAAAACTAGAATGGTTCATGTTAGAAGAAAAATTGAATATCGTATGTAGATTGAAGAAGGAATTGTATGGTTTGAAAAAGGCACCGAGATCTTGGTATGGTAGATTAGATACATATTTGATTGGAAAAGGATTTCAAAAAGGTTTGTTAGAAAACAAATTATATTACATAATATATTCTAATCAGATCTTGATAATTATTATTTATTTTGATGAAATTATATGTGGAGGAAAATATTACTTGTGTATAAAATTTGCAGAGGAGATGTAAAATAAATTTGAGATGTCTATGATTGGTGAGTTTAATTTCTTTCTTAGATTGTAGGTAATGTAGAAAAATAAAGGAATTATTAATTTTCAGTCCAAGTATGTCAAGGAATTGTTGAAGAAGTTTGGTTTGGAGAATTCTAAAGAAGTATGTAATCTTATTATTATAATTTATGTAAGTTGACTAAGGAAGGTAATTCACCTAAGGATGATGCAATTAAGTATAGATCAGTGATTGGATGATTATTGTACCTGACTACTGCTAGACTAGATCATATGTATGTAGTATGTTTGGAAGCCAAATTTCAGTGAGAACCAAAATAGTCACATGTTATGAAAGTGAAGAGGATTTTCAGATATTTGAAGGGAAGAAAAGAGTTTTTATTATGGTATCTAAAAGTTTCAGAGTTCTCGTTGACAACTTATACTAATACAGATTGGGTAGGTTGTCTGGATAAACATAGAAGTACTAGTGGTGGAGCTTATTTCCTTGGCTCCTAGTTGGTTTCTTGGTCAAGAAAGAAGAAGGATTTTGTAACATTATCAATTGTTGAATCAAAATACATTACAACATCCTCATGTTTTAAATAGGTATTATGGATGAAATAGACTTTGAATGATATAGGTGTAACTTTTGATGAGACAATTTTAATCATGTGTGATAATACCAGTACTATAACTGTTTCAAAGAATCTAGTGTAATATTCTAGAATGAAACATATTTCTATTAGGTATAATTTCTTGAGAGAGAAGGTATAGGAGAACTAAGTGAATCTTGAGTATGTTCCTATAAAGGAGAAAATAGAAGACATATTTTTTAAACCTTTGTGCAAGGAAAGTTTTGAGTATCTCACGAGGAAGTTGAGTGTTCTACCCTCTCCTAGTATTTAGTAAATACACCAGTGTGTGCATTGGTCTAGTGAGTTGCATGCTTATTTCTTTCTGGATCTATTCTTAATGGCTTCCTCTCAAGGGGAGTACAGTGAGTCAGTAAGGGGGAGTTTTATCCCTTTATAATTTTTGTCAAAGGGGGAGAAGACACGTTGGAGAAAAGTAAAGAATAATAGAAGACTTTGATGTTAATATCCTTTGACATTGAGCTATTCACATTGTTATTTATGAATGTTGTAATCAATGAAAAAGGGGGATATTATTAGAATGTGAGGTTGACTAGATATTCATGTTGTTTTAATTAATGGTAGTCATTGATGTTAACATATTTGATGTGTGTGTATATATATATATATATATATATATATATATATATATATATATATATATATATATATATATATATATATATGATTCATTTATGATTTGGTTTCTTTTTTTTATTTATTGATGTGTGTCCTAATATCTAATATCTTTGGTGTATCAGTAAAAGTGTTCACTAGAGGATGTACTTTAAATGTTTATATTTGTATTGGTGATGGTCCCTTTAAGTGTGAAAAATATGGTGGAACATTTATTTGGGTTCACTCCTATTTTGGATGTGTTTTTTTTGTTTTCAATCCTAGTAGTTATTGTGTTATTCATTGTTCATATCCGAGTAAGTGCACAAAGATGGGGGAACCAAAAAGGGGGTATAAGATGCCACTTTTTTCCTGAAATCAGCAAACTCTGAACTTCAACAAGAAATTGAAGATAGTTAGACTCAAAATTTTAAGATGCAACAAAAACAAGAGTTGTAATACTCTGAATTTAGTTCCTAAACTACTAACTTATTTTGAAAATGGTGCAGATTAAGGCCCTCAAAAAGGGGGAGCACAAAAAGTGGTCCTATTTTTTGTCCAAAAACATAACATAGCATCTTGTGTGCTCCCCCTAAAATGTTAAACTTTTTTTTGAATTTTTTTCATCGCTCCAGTGAGAAGTTAGCTAACACCATGTAGTTTATCCTTGATTTTTTTGGTAATTTTTTTATGAACTTATAATTTTTTATGAATTTACGAAGTGCAGACATCCTAAAAACATGAAATCATTTAAAACTAATCGACAATTAAATTTTCTTTTTTTAAAGTGTGTAGAATGGAGTCTAGTTTTTAAAAATGTAACTTATTGCAAAATTTGATGAACGAGCCAAAATCTATGCCCAAAATACTAAATGTTGGTTTTTTAAAAAAAGGGACATACACACAAAATAAATTAGAGTTGAAAAACTTAACATAATTAGAATTCAAAATAAATTATATGCTTAGATAGCTAACAGAGAGATCTACAATATCACGTCATTTGATTTTTACGTTCTTGAGCCACGAGTAAACTTGACAAGGAGCACACAAAAAAAGATGTCATTTTTTTGTTTATCTGCTGGAAAACACATCTCAGGCCTATTTCAATTGTCCAAGCCTCTGGGCTGGATCTCCAAGAAAAATCCAAGCCTTAGGAGTGGTAAATACAAATCCTTTACAAAGCACGCACGCCCTAAGGCATGCACGCCCTAAGGCATGCACGCCCTATAGGG